>JBAJNP010001289.1:0-64778 GCA_036877545.1 Yasuhikotakia modesta | reverse complement strand
AAATTGGTGATAAATTAACATGTAAATGAATTTAATGTACATTGCCCCACTCACTCCTGCAGTGAATGTTTCTCATAGGTTTATTGTTGAAGGTCAGTTTCTATTGATGCCTATGTAAAGTCTCCAGCTGAAAGCACATCAATCCTTTAGCTTTGTAACAATATGTGGATAAACTTCACAATGAGCCAACAGAGCTTCAGCCACAACTGTAAACAATTATAAAATGCTGCACAAATCATATAACATAAAAACATAAAACGCAACGTTGAAAAAACATTGTTTTAATGAACTGTACATAACCCATAAGTTGTACTATATAAGTTTCTATAAGTTATATAATTTTAATATTGTGATGCTCGATATATATATATATAATGGCAAAAATAAATGACGTTTAGAAGTTTAACGTTTGAAGCAATAAAGTCTTTATTAAAATATAATAAATCACACGTACGGCTTCATTACAGGCGCTTGTTTTGTTGTGTTTTTCCACTTGTTCTGTTTACACGTGATGTTTTCACAGCGGAGGACTGATGCGGCTGCGGCACCAGCGCGGCGGAGCCAGAACGCGGCGCGTCTCCAGCGCGTGTAAAATCCTGATCTGACGCGCGCATCAAACCCAGAGACGGAGTGACACGTTTGTGGAAGTTCAAAGCGATGAGTGACGCGCGGCTCCGAAGACAGACGTCTGACGCGCGCGCGCGCGCAGACGCAAGATCTCCTGGGCAAAACAAGAGCTTTTCTCACCAGCGCTGATGGAGTCACGGGCTTCACTGCTGAAACTTACACTCTTAATCGCAGATGCAATGCTAACACTGTAAAAGGCATTAAAATGTAGATGCACGATGCATGAGGTCCACGCCAGACGTTTCCCTGGTGGGCAGCGCTACCGAACAGCACCATCTAGCAGTTCTGGGGGGCTTCAGATCCAAACCTTTTGAACTAGCAGGTGAAACATGAATGTATATTTTAAATGGAAATGAAATGTAACACATCCTGGTATGTGACAGTAATCTGTGGCTCGGTTATATGATTTAAAATGATGTCAGTGCCGGATCCCCAAACTACCAAACCATCAATAATGAAGATTATTAATATATAAACGTGGTTTAATATGCATGTGCCTTTAAATAAGTTCCTTTAACTGTAACATTTGCACTCAGGTATGTACTAATAAAGTTTTTTCACAGATATTGTTTGGCTCTCTGATTTTATGCTTTTATAATAAAAGTGATATCCTTTATTCATTTACCTAGCGATGTCATATAAGGGGCAAACTTATTTTTTTCTGAGAATTTGTTTAATTTTCCTAAGGATATAATGAGGATTGAGGATATAATCTCATTGAATAATGTATTTACAGTCCCACACATATTCATTCATTTTCTCTACTGTAACACCATTAAAATGATGAAATAACACATGTGGAGGTAACATTGCTACATAATCTGAAATATTAGTTTGATACATAAATCCATTTGTAGGCACATTTTATAAACTAGTCTGAAACATTTAAGCATATTTACATCGGAAGCTTTTTTAAAGTGACAGATAATACAAAAATTAAAATAATTATTGCTTATTATTATAATTATTCATGTTTCTCATTATTAAAGCCCTGACACTGTTTCTGAAAGTGAATTATTTCTGAGGCTGTCAGTCATTGACATTGTCTAACATCTGCTCATGTGAATATCATATGTCCATGTTTGAGTTGCTATGTATTAAAATAGCGCCTCTCTATCGCCATCTCTGTTCAAAACAGAAAATTGCAGGTTACATTACGAACATGTTTTTTTGACATATGTTAAAGTATAATAAAGCCAAACTGACGTTTTCCAGAAAACAAGGTGTGACAGTTTAAATTATAAGTCATTATTATAAACTGTTATTATTACTGTTGTGAACCGAGCTTTGACAAGTGTTCCTGTAGCTCAACTGGTAGAACATTGTATTAGCAGTGCAAAGGCTGTGGGTTCGATCCCAGGACATGCACATACTGGAAAAAAATATATACACCTTGACTTCACTGCAAGTTGGCTTGGATAAAAGCGTCGACTAAATGTAACTGGGCAAGGAAACAACTTTGCATGCTGATTTATGTACTTGTTCAATATCTGACTTTTGTCTGTTTTTATCAAGTAAAAGTTATGGACTACAGCTTAAAATAAATCATATTAATAAATCCCTTTAAAACAGCACATCTTTTTGACTAAAGCTACGTGTTCCATTCTGTCAACGCTAGGCAAACGTTGTGTTGTTTTCAAATCAGTTGCGGTTGTGCCTCTCAAAGTGTCCAGAGTCAGAACTGAATCATGGGATGTGTGTAGAGTTCAAATGACTGGGGAGACTTGCGGCTCTCAAAATCAGGAGGTGAAAAATGGCATGGTTATTTGTACCTGACAGAAGTTAAGAGTCTCTCCCCGCGGCCCAGTCATTCCCCGCTGACCGGGAGCCCGCCTTCTCCTCTAGCTGCGTATCACCTTGTGAGAGACACACACACACACACCATCCCTAAAACTGCATAAGATGTCCTACTATCTCCACAACGCTCTGGCAATACTAGGCCAGAGGTGGGCGGGTCTTGGTGAGGTCACGGTGTGTACGTGCGTTTGTGTGGGGCGAGTGTGTTGTTTGTTTGGGTGTAATTTGATATTAATCTCTGGGAATGACTGAATGGAGTCACATTAAAAGGTTTGGTGGAGACTTTTAGAGTACAACCATCAAAACGGGTCATAAACAGGAGAAAATAAAGTCGATGTGGGTTAGATTAAATATATAGCATTAATTAATGAGATTTAAAGATAACTGCGCTGGTTTTTTGTTCCCCTACCCTAAAGTACAGACAACTATAAGTAGACTAAGTCATTCATTGGTTGGTAAACTCCCCTTACAATAAAACTATTACAATATATCAGAATCCAAACAAAGCAACAAAGCCTCAACCAATGGCATAAGTTTGAGGTGGAACTATCCATTATGTGACCAAACAAAGTCTGAGGGAGAATGTCATCGTTTTGTAATTCATTGACTTTCTTTTGACAACACTAAAAAGGAAAAAAGTGCCTCAAAAGAAAAAATGTGATCAATTGCTCCGCCCCAAAAATGAATTTCCTGTCCTGGTGGCATTGCTAAGCCCTTTTATTTTTAAACCCCCCAACCACCTGTCATGTACACCCCACTTCTCAAAACCATTTCATTCAATGTCCACCCCACAGATTTTTCATTTTGATATCTATACACTGAAATATTTCACATGAACGCTTTGTGAGGTTAAGGCTGACCCGGGATCAGTGTCCCTCACCAATATTCTAAACCAAACTAAACTTTGCAAATACCATCTGCAAATACCATTTTGGTTGATAGCATAATATGCAAATGTAAATTAGGAATAATGAGATCTGAGTTAAACATCTAAATGTCAAAATCAAAATGTAGTCAAGACATGATTATCTTTAGTTGGGGTATTAGAATCGCTGACTTAGAATCAGACATTAAAGAATATTTATATATTTATGATCAAGAATTATTATTGAACATGCAGATGTTGTACTTTAAAATAAATGGTGATATTGTAAGTTTAACATCTGTCCATCTAAAATATACTATTTGTAACAATAATCAGCAAAGGATGTTTTCCACCAACCCAGAACAGATGCATCAAGCATTATTTGCTCATATCTGATGTTCTTCTAGTGACCCAACGCTTCATGGGACAGGATGGATTGGGGGGGGGGGTGTCCCGTCTACCTCATGATTCTTGACAAATTTGACCTGTCAGATTTTAGCGCCCAGTCTCTGAAGCTGGGCGGGCCACTAATTTATCCTTTAGCTCCGTGGAAATGTATATCACAACAGTGGGGAAGACAAATGTCAGGACACATGTTGCCAGATTGGGGCTTTTTGTGCGCAGATTCCTTTAATTGGGCGAACAGGGACCGGGCCCAATCCCAGACACCCTCGACGTCGTCTTCCTCACCCTCCGCCTCTCCCCTTTTCCTTTCTACATGTTAACAAAAGGCAGGAAGATGAAAAAGATAACATCTTTCCCATCCCCTGCTTTGTGCCATTATAGAACAGACGCACGCGGGGTAAAGAGGTACGGCGCTGAGCTTCAAGGAGGAGAGCTTTATATAACTTCCTTTTGAGTTCTCTGCGCGTTTCATGTTTATTTCACTCCGTCTTTTTCGCAGCTCCTGATTGACACGTCTTCCTGTGTGCCGTAATAACAATTATTCATTATAGACACTCGGAGCGATCTCACTGATAGCTCCTGGATATATTTGTATGAGTTTAGGAGAATGTGTTTAAGAGAGCCTTAAAGCTCCTTCAAATTTTCACACGGTGAATGTTCATCAACGAGAACATTCCCCATTTTACATCGTTGTTCCTCACTTAACCGGGTAACTTTTCAGTGTTTAGTAGAAGAAATAAAGGCCATGTTGGGATCAAGACGAGGGCAAATGACAGTGACGCACGCTAGCGGTTGTGTGATTGGTGTGGGCTTTGACGTTGCGAATAGCAAGCAAATGAGACGTGGCTGTGAGACTCGCCGCGGCTCACAGGGGACGTGTAGCGTGTACTGTATAGCTGATATAAAATACTAATGGAACAGCTTTAGTGCTAGCTGATGTAGTTGTTTTTTCTCTGAATATGTGACAGCATTCTGTGATTTTTCTTCATTATTAAAATATTATTTATTATTATTATTTTATTTCAAATATTAATACAGAAAGACCAATGATTATTTACATTAATCGGGGGCTAGTTGTCAGATTATTTGTCACAAAAGCTAAATCTTTATAAGATATTAAGTCATAAATTGACACATAATGCTTGCTTTCTTATTAATAATACCTGAAAATAATTCTACAGTATAATATTCATAATGTTTTAATAAATTGTGCTAATGAATTAATTAATAACCAACACAAGCTCTGCTTATTTACATCACTAGGAGCAAACACAGACGTCGCTTATACAGTATAATGTAAATGAACTGTAATTGTATGAATATTATGAATATATATGGAGCCTCCGTTCAGTTTGTTAAGAGAACATGGTGAAGCAATTTATCACAACCTGTATTCCACCATCTGGGTTTATCTGTCAGTTGTCTGTCGGTGACGTACTGTCCCTGCCTGCACTAATTAGTGAATCTGGGCACAGATATACAAAGACGGGCTTGGATAGATTCGGAGAGCTTCAATAACCCAGCTTCACAATCTGGCCTGTGTCCAGTTCCTCCAAATTAATTCATGTTCCCCAAAGAAATTACATAAGTGTGTTTGGTCCATGCAGAGTTTTCACAATACACATTTTAATTAACGCAATAATTCAGATCAATTTTTGCAAGACCTGGTCTCACAGAAGTTTGATTATTGCACCTTCAGTAATGAGAGCGCTTGTTTTCGATGCAGAGTATCGAGTCGGAACCGCCAGCGAACGCAATATTGCATTCGGGAAATTACAGTTATATCTGTTAAACTGTAAAAATCAAAGCAAGAATGGGCAAAATGTTGTTTAGTTGAGAGTTGTAACAGAATATTATGTCTTAAAAGATTAAGCAAAATACAGGCAAGTTGAAAATAAATGCTCTGAAAAAAAAAATATATATATACATATATATAATGTGATTATCATATCAAAAATATATATATGTTGTTTGTGTAGAGTTACAGTCTATGTGTAATTCCAACACAGATTTGTATGTAATTCAACAATTATTTTTCTGATTATTAAATTGTTATGTAATATTTTCTCTTGTTTATAATCTATCCGAATATCACATTCTATCAGAATATCACATTCACTTGCTGTCTTCTAGTTTAGGCCTTTTTTACCTCACCTCCATGTTTATCTGTGAAACGGAACATGTCGCCTCAACCCTACATCTCACACACACACACACACACACACACACACACACACAAACACCCACACACACACAAACACCGACACCCACACACACACACACACCCTCCCAGCCAGACCTCATGTTGAGCTCCAGCCGCTGTTTATTGATCAGCTCAAACTCCCAAATAAACGAGCAGAGAATGAGAGCTATGCTCGGGGGAGCCCAGCCCAGCCCCGGCTCCTTGGGCTCCCATCAATTTTAATCACCGCCCTAATGAAGAGACTCCTCTCTGCTGGATGTCCATAACTCACAGCACAGCTACCTTCACCAGAGCCACTAGATCTGTCTTCTCTCTCCCCCTCTTGCCTTCAATACCTGCCTAATGCCTCTTTCTCTAAATAAACTATGCATTAGATAATAGCTCACAGGAATGATAACAGATAATGGCTGGGGAAAGCTCATTTTGAAGTGGGAAACAAGGCGAGGGCTGAAGTTTTGTCCTTTTTAGCACGTTTAAAGAACACCTTTGAAAAGTTGTGTATCGCACGCCTGTGCATAAAATCTCAGGCTACGGTTCAGCGAGGTAGAATTCCCTGTTGACGTCTTACAAGAATAACCTTGATAAAAACACACCTTTTCTCACTATTAGGGATATTGTTTCATGCAACTGTAACCTTTCGTGGAGGCAGGTAGTCACGCCATATGTCTTTACCAGTTTTGACCTTGAAAATACCTTGATGGTTCTTGAAAACTTTCCAGAAAACACAATGTTCCTATAGCTCAACTGGTAGAGTGTTGGGTTAGCAACACAGAGGTTGTTGTTCGATCCCAGGGAACACAAGTACTGATATAAATGTATACCTTGAATTATATAGAAGCTATAAGTCAAAATGTTAAGCTGTGTTTGTTGTAACCAAAGCTTTTAATGTGTGTAATTGTAAAGTGGCTAATTATAAATGGAGAACCAATAGAATTATACAGTCACAAAATGACATTTTCTCTGGTATATAATATATGTATAATATAAAAGTCTGTCATGAACAACAGTAAAAATAAATACCATGGAAATTGGAAATTGTTGGTTACATTTTTCTCAATTGCATCTTCAGTTGTCGCACGTTGTGCTCAGATGTGCTACAGTAAGACACCAAAGTCTGCCATTTCATCAATTCTTCCACAAGACACAACCGAGACCTTCACAAAGTCTCCTACCCTACAGGAAAGCAATAAAACTCTCATCCCAGAACGTTCAAAGAACATCACGTCACGGTAATTCCAACAAACAGCTCCGGCCCGGGTCAGGAAACGTACAAACCTCAAACCAAACGCCCTGAGACGTCTTCCATCTCACCTTCACACCTTCTACCTCATGAAGAATTTAAGTTTCCAAAACTCTAAAGCCCAAAAAACTTCCTCTGAGCTGCTGAACCAAGCGCTCATATTTTACTTCTGGTGACGCCCAGAATCTCTCTCCAGCATCTGGTCCTCTCACGCCGGGTAAGGGGAAGAATCCATCACCTTCCCCCTGGGTTTGCATAATCTTCTCATGGAGGTGAGGTGCCACGGTTTTGGCTATTTGCTGCCTCGTCCTGGGATTTGCGCTGTCTGCTCATGTTTGATATCTGAACTCAGCAGTACAGACACATACGGGCGCTTCATAAAGCTAACGTGGTTTACAGCGCGGCCTGACGGAGATTCCGTCTCCAATTCAAAGTAAGAGAGCGAAACCGAGTCTGGAGATCTGGAACGAAATGTCGTGTACCTTGAGAAATCTTGAATTTTACAGTTTCTTACCTTAGAACAATATCTAGAAGCTCACGAGGGGTGCTGTCAGATAGGAACTGTTTTTGAATGCGGTTTATTGTGTTCATAAATCACTGGTGCTGCACTGATCTGCATTCATGCACAGAAGCTTTATTTGTATGCCTTCTAATGAGCACATGTTCTTTACAAATATACTGTATATGCTAACAGAGGGTGTCCTTCAAGTGATTTGAATTAAATCTCTATATATTCTCTCTCTCTCTCTCTCTCTCTCTATACATACATATATATATATATATATATATATATACACATATATATATGTGTGTGTGTATGTATGTATTTGTGTGTGTGTATATATATATGTGTGTGTGTGTGTGTGTGTGTGTGTGTGTATGTCTGTGTGTTTGTGTGTGTGTGTATATATATATTTGTTTACTATATTTAATGAACTCTGTAATTCTGCAGAGACCCATAAAATCGTACAATAGCTGAACTTGTACTTTCTAGTCATGTCAGAATTTGTTGGATCAGCTTATGGTCAAAATGGCCTTTGCTGCTTTAAAATTAAGATCATTTTCATGCTCTTTGGCTGTGGATCTGCTAAACAACACAACAATCTCTAAACAAGCTGTGTGAAACTCTCCTGCTGGATTTTATTAGTCCAGCGATTAAACAGCCACTGAAATAACAGAGTCTGAGAGAAACAGACAGAACAGGAGAGACAGAACAGTGATGTTTGATCTATCATTTGTGGCCCCACACATGAGGCAGTCCTTTGTACGGATGCTGGGATTTGCTGTAGCCCTAAGGCAACGTCTGCTATGTGTGTGTTTGGCTGTGTGAGGGGCCATTTGGGCAAACGGTCACACAACAGGGTGGATAAAAGGGCGCCGGGCTGCAGCTGCGGTGATCTTCTGATAATATCACCAGGGAGACGTGGCCAAACCTGACATCACACCAGGGAACGTTGGACATCGTGGCTGGAATTATGCAAAGCCCTTCTGCATGTCAGATTGCTTGAGAGACCAGGAGTGTGTGTGTTTTCCCCATAATAAACTGACCCGCTGGTCTTGTTCAGTCTACCCCAGCCATAGGAAATCTATCTTGAAGTGATTATTTCATCAGACTGGTCAGGTCTCCTCTGAGGGCCTGACTGTGTGTGAGTGTGTGTTTTTGTGTGTGTGAGTGTGTGTGTGTCTGTCTGTGTTTGTGTGTGTGTGGTTCTCCAGAGGAAGTCTTTCATTCGTGTAACAGGCATGAACAACTCAACCTTTTGCTCATTTAAAGGGCTTTTCCTGCAGTCTGCAGTCCACACCTCTGCCTCGAGGCAATGAGCCATGATGGGGTTGCAATAAAAGCAGCTGAACAGTAAATCTTCACCCCTGCTAAACAGCAGCTGTGTTGAAGCGTCTGTCAAATCCCCACAACCTCAAGTCAAGCGTATTGTGTTATTTGTAGTTAAGCAACTTGAAAGTGCCTTAGCTTAACTAAACCTGAACATCATCAAATATACTGCATATAATATTACATTTTAATATTTTTAAACCACACATTATATATTAAAATATAAATATGTATATCAAAATATTGTTTACATTTAGTCCATTACATTTAGTTTTACCAGACCAAAATATAATTGAAATAATTAAAATAAAACATTAAAACAACATTGTTTAAAAAGACAATGTTCTGTTTAATTCAATGAATTAACGTTTCTTAAAAAAAAAACACAACCTGAGTCAGATTCAAACTAACACTGTCTGTGTAACAGCCAAGACTCAACATACTACAACACACCAGCTAACCACTAGGCCACATCTCCGTCTCAGTCAGCAGTAGTTAAAATGAATAATAATGAGCGTGTGAGTTTATGGTGCGGCGTCATCTCGGGGACGCGGGGAGGAGACGCTAACTGCACTGATAAATGGGCTGTTAGCATTCAGCTCTGCCTATTAAACGTGTTTCTTATTATCGATCGAACTAAACAACCTAGAAGTCACCTTGATATAATTCCATCTATCAATCATTTCTGAGGCCCTCGCGGGCCGGTCTGGCACCGCCATTAGCAGACGCTGGCATTGTGTTCAGGGTGGGGGATGAGAGAGTTAGCGGCTAGCGGACGGACAAGCTACCTAAAAAGTGGCGTTATTGAGTCAAAATTGGGTTGGTATTATAAAGAGGTGTCTATTAAATCTCTGACTAACAGATTTGAAGGTTCACAGCACAGCGACGGTATGCGGCCTTTTCAAACCCATTTTGAACACATGCTAAACTATTTTGCCCCAGTGAAAACATACATTCTCTGTCTACGGTTAAGCGCGCTGCTCCTCCAGACTCTGTATTACCATAATGCAGAAATCTACCATGAAAAATTAGTCAAGAATGAAAGTCTAAGAAGCTCAGCGACTGCTAAAGCCTAAACTCTGAGGCTAAAAATAGCCCAATATTCAAAAAGCTGGAACATGAATGTCCTTGTGTGCTTTCTGGAAATTTCTGGAAGCTTTGCTTACATCAGCGCTCAAATGCAATTTAAAAAGTCACGTATTTTTGTTTTGTTGTGTTTATGTATGCAGGTACAGACTGTTGTGTCTTTAGCAAACAACGAGAAATATTTTCCCATGTTTTTGCCATTTTCTGTGTTTTTTTCCAACCACACATTATAAGACTGGTGAGATGTTCTCCTACACAAAGCTACAGCTGCCAGGCCTAAATCCTTTGTTTACGCGCCACAAAGCCAGAGTTGCCAAAAAAACTGAACTGGTGGTCTGAGGAAAGCTATATAGAAAAGATGTTATGTCAGACCTGACCAAGAACCAGGTGGAAACACAGTTATCTTCTCTTCATAACAGAAACTTGGCGCTCATTTGCTTTCTTGGTCGTGCTTGTTGAAGGTTGCATATTATGCTAGAAGTTAGACGCAAGAAAAATGGATGTGGGCTTAACACGTCCGTGAAAGACAAATAGTACAACGTGGTAGACGTTACTGCAAAGGAACAAGATTTAAAGAAACACAGAGAGCAATTTACTGTGGGACTTATTACATAATGCAGTCTGTGATGCAATTATTGGTATCTCTATTTCTCAAGTTTCTTTCAAAAACCCCTCAGATATCTGATTCTCCTGACCAGACGAGATGATACATCAGTCAGCTCTCTAGAACTTGAGTGAGTCTGATTGAATGATCAGTACAGAAGATTTCTGATGCCTGTATCATTCCAGGAGCACCAGGCACCACAAACCAGTTGCTGTTACACAACACTTTGGGCATCGAGCAGCGAAAACAGCTCCAACCTCTGGTCACAGGCCCACAAAATTGTCTGCCAGGCACACAAAGGTGTGAGTGACTCTCTGATTCCACAGGCACCCTGTCTGGATTATACTCACAGCTCAAGTTCTCCAGTTGCTCAGCACCATAATGACTCAATGATACCATTCTGAACTAACAATACAAAACCAGTACATTTAACCGAAGCAACTTACAGTGAATACATCAAGGCATACATTTTTATCAGTACTTGTGCTCCCTGGGTTCAAACCCACAACCTTCGCGCTTCAAACACAATGCTCTACCAGTTGAGCTACACAGAAACACGTCTGAGCTGCACAGTACAGCAACAGTACAACAGCTTTGACTCAATAAAACCATTCAGACTCTAAAATACAATTCTCACTCATTCTGTCTCAAAACTCTGTTCTGAATAAGTCTGACACAAAAAACTTGAGATGAACGCCAATTTTAAATAAAGGAAAATGTATATGATGTAAATAATAATTCATCTTTTTTTTAATTATATGAATGTTTTATGGTGTTTTAAGTAACACTTTAAACACCATAAACTTCTTATTAAAATATTAAATGTTACAAATATTAACACTGATACACTGAGTGTCAAATCATTGGAATCTTAGCTAAATATTTATGTCTATTTAAAATTAGCAATGATGACACAAAATACATGAGAAAACCAAAGCAAACATTCACCACCATTCTGTTCCCAGCTAAAGGTCAATAACTCATCCATGCGTCCACTGCGCTTCTCCAACCGTTCTCCAATCAGGAAGGCGCAAGGAAACAATTTGCCCAACACCTGGTCTGGGATCACGCTGGAACAAGCTCGGCCGGCGCCTGTTCGGGTCGCAGGCGTGATGGAGCTCTCGCCGCTTCCAGAAACTTCCGTACTGTTGAAAGACATATGGCTGGGCACGCTTTCGCGTAACCTCTCCCAGCCCTTACCATCTGCCTGTAGGCCCAGGTGTGCCCGGTCTGGCATGTTTCACCTCAGCCTCCCTCCACCGCTGGAGTGCTGTCATTCACTTCAGCTGTTCTCAGACCTGTTCCAGAGAGCGCAGCAGCCCGGGTTACAATTAAACCAACAACTGCAACTCTGTTCCTCCCATGCAAAATAAAACAAGGCGTCCATCGTGCGTGACGAATAGAGGAGATTAACCACAGACAGAATGATGTACTGATCTGGGACCTGTTGTGGCCGTTGTGACATGAGCGAGTTCAGAAGCGCCACAGATTTGTACAGCTTCTACATTTTTCTGTGTTCACTGAAAAAATAATTAGGCTAATTTGATAATGTTGTCAAATAGAATGAAGCTATATATGGTAGCTATGCTAAGCCATTTAAATAGACAAAAAATAGACAAGACAGATTTGTTTTAGACAAAAATCTAGTGTGATATAAGAAATATATTTTTATAAATAGGAAAATTACTGTAGATGAAACTTATGATTATACAAAATGTATTTTTATCAACTCTTTAGTTTTGTAATAAAAATAACTTATTTTTAAATATGTGCAAAATAACATCTCTTCAAATAATTGTTGAGTGTTACAGCTGGCCTGTGTGGCTCATAGATCAATCTACTGCACACATCTGCACACATTTTTCCCCACAAATACTGCAGAAATGTTCAATGTGCCAAACCAATACTGCACGTTAAAAAAGGACCAATGAGTGCTTAGCTGGGAGCTCAACGTTAAATTGTTCATCTTTTGTTGGCACGGAAACTACAAATGCGTTTTTAACCGCAAACACCCTCAGCTGAATGTGTCGGTCCCAACCTCTGACCCACACTGTTCAGAATGCATGAGGGCTGATATATTTCTTCCACTTTGTTATAACATTTGTACACTGAGGAAAACCTTGAGGCAGTCATGAAAAGACGTGCGGTTTTGGAAGAGGGTATTTTGAGGCCCTCAAAGAACTACCTGTTGCCCAGCCAAAAGGTTTTTTATTGTGTTTTGAAGCCACCATTTGAAGCCGGTTCAGAATAATTATAGCGGGTTCATTCACCGCACGCGCTTAAAATTCACACATTCTGATCTTACAACACAAACAACAACCTCAGAGGAACAAGAACATCATTTACAGCGAAATACGAGGTTGTGAGGGGAGGGTTGTGTAAATGTTGAGTGCGGGGACCGTGGTCGGCTGAATTATCTGAGAGAAAACCATACAAGACAGAGCACAAATAAGGATCGCGAGAAAGGAAAATCCAATGTTTGATCACCCATCAGGTGTCAACAGCGACTCGGAAGCGGCAAAAAAGCGGGAAAAGGCTGCAGCGTTCCCATCTCACGCCTCTTCAAAGCTCCTCGGCGGCTCCTCGGCTCTCATTTATATGGGAAACTTTCTCTCAGATTTCCACTGTTGCTGCTGGAAGCTCCTGTTGACACAGGACGGTTTCCTGCAGAGCAAAAGCACAGATTTTCATCCATTTCCTTCTTTTCCCTTTCGCTTTTTTCCGCCATGCCCCTCTCTCATGTTTGTGAGGATGATTAATGGCCGGATGTGAGACGCAGAACAGAGGTTATCAAAGGATTTGAGCTGTTCTACAACACCACATTAATTACAACACACGGCAGGGAAACAGGATTTTGATTCACACCGTACAGCCGTATCCCGAATTTTAGTGGGAATATATTAAAATGACTATTCTCCAACTTTTTAGGTCAGGTACATTTAAATAGCGCCATCGCAGGATGCTTTTATTTAAAATGACTTGCATTGCATTCACAGTGTGTCATTTCAGTTGGCGTGTTTCCTGTGATTCAAACCCATGACCTTTGTGTTGCTACTGCCATGCTGAGCTACAGCAACACAGAACCACCAGTCACATGTTTATGCATAAATGTCTTTTTTTAGGAAACGTACAACACATTCAAGACATACATTGCTTTTGTGTTCCCATACATCTCTTTGTGTTCCCTGAAAATCAAATCCATAATTTTATCCTTAGATTTGTCCTAAATTAATGACTTTTTAATACAAAAGCTATAGACTGTATTCATGTATACAAAATGTGGACAGACATTTTTTTCTTTAATGTGTTTATTTGTCTTTAATTTTTAATTGAACTTAAGTTGCAACAGAAAATTATTTTCTTCATAAAAATTAATATAGCAAAAAAATTATGTCTAAACACAAACAACCACCTGGTGTTAAAAAAAAACTTTATTTAACCTTTTATAAGAAATGTATCTGTATAGTTCCTAATGTGATTTTGTATTTTTTAAATGCTTGATCATTTATTTATATTGAACTGTACTGCCACTGATTAATGTGGTGTATTTTGTAAACGTACAATTTAAAAACGTTTTATGTCCTTATTTTTTTTTCAGCATTGTGCTGTACGTTTAAATTTTATGTAAAAAAAGCTCAGATGTTACATGCCTCAGTCTGAGATGCAGCGCATCAGAATGTTATGACAACAACCTCGTCTACCTCATCTGAGGCACCTCGTACCTCGTGAGGAAAGTCAAGGGAAAGACAGAAAACCAGACCGTCCCTTTCACACACACAACACCCAACATCCTTCAACAGCAACAGACAACCTTAACTTTTCAAGTTAACTTTAACGATAAAGAAAAGAATTGAATCTCTGTATATATACGATGGTAAATGTTAGCCTGACTGCTGCATCCTAACTCCACATCACTTGGCCCGTTATGAAAAATAGTTTGCTATTTTGGAACCCCCTGGCAGCCATAGTGAATCACCACAGACCCCAAGCTCATTTATCTTTTGTCAGAGATGAAGCCAAACTAACGCCATCTCCCGACGCGGCTAAAGAATGAGGAGGGGAGAAGGGAGGTAAAAATAAACTGCCGGCACTCAGGTAACGACACGGAGGAGTCACTTTACAAGTAATGTGTGGCTTTTTAAAAGTGGAACTCCGTCGTTCCATTAGGACATTAAACACTTTTTGTTCCCAAGCAACCTGATTAGAAACGTCGCTCCTCGGCTGAAAGTTTGTAAGGAAACATGACGAGCGGGAAAAAAATATGAGGAACGTTTGCTGACGGATGACTGACTGACTGACTGTGTGTTTTAAAGCATTAAAACGTGACAGATTCAGCTCAGACTGAGGAAAGATAAAAAGCGTTTTAGCGTATAATTAAAACATCCAGCACAGGTTTATTTTGGAATGTTTATGATATATTTGCACTCAGATTTGTGCTCAAATTTGTGCTCAGTTTGGCTTAATTCACTGTTTTAAAACAGATGGAAGATATTTACAGCAAATATTAAACACCTAATAGTTTTTATAATTTATTATTTAGAATCAGATTTTTTGTAAATTCTGCCTTTAAAACTAAAAGTTTTATTATATTTTATAATAGCAGTCAGTTAAACAAGTGCACAAAATGAAACATTATACATGATTGTTTGCATTAAACGTTTGTGTAACCAAACATGTTTTTTTTATTTTGTATCATGAACTGCTTTGTGTTTCATTTCAATAGTTTTACTGTTTACAGTTAATTTTTTAAAAATATTATGATGTTCATTTTAATGACAATAACTTAAAATACTTTAGTGTGACAACACACCAAATGAACACACACACACACACATATATACATACACACACACACTCACATAATATTTTGTCACATTAGTGTCACATGGTTGGAACAATCATAACGTCTGATTTTTAGAAACAGAATCTATGAGTCTTTTGGAATGTCTCTCTCTCTCTCTCTCTCTCTCTCTCTCTCTCTCTCACACACACTCATTCACTCTTTCCCTTCGCCTGAGGCTGTATGATTGCCCATCACTTCAAGGTCTGTGGCTCCGTGCACGACTGAGCGCGCCCGCCACCCGATAAGCGACGGAACGGCCTCTGAATAACACATCCGCCTGACAGGCCAATGATCGCTCTCCGCTCTCATCTGTTAAATAATTGTTCCGACTTCCTTTCCTCCCATCTTTCAGTCCCAGTATCACGTTTATGATTTTTACACAGGCACAGCACGGGACGGGACAGCATTTCTGCACCACGTGTTTAGTGTTGCGTCTGACTGCTTCGGCGCGACAAAGTCTCCCTGACTGAGTCCTTCTTAGTCTGACAAGTATCCCAAACACACACCCACACACACCTCAGGGGAGCTCTGTCACATTTTCGGTGGCGGCGGTCCAGTGAGATAAACACTTCAGCTCTGTGCTGTACCTCTGTGACTCTGTGTCAGTTTAGATACACGGCGGGACTGTAAATAAATAAATATATGTGGCCGGTCCGCTGTGATTGCCTCTCCATGCCTGACGTGGCACGGAGATGAGCGCCTGATGACACGGCTGGAGTCAAACACCAGCAAATGACAAATTGAGAAACTTACCCAAAATGCAACAGGAGGGCTCGGTCACTTGGACACATTGACACGGGAGGTGAAAGCGGTGATATTGTGTGTTTCTGCAAATTTCTCCTGTTTCATTGCACCTTATAGCTTCAATACAAAAAATACTATTGAGCTATTAGTGGCACAACGTTGAGTAATGGACGAAGGTCCATTAATTTGAAACTAAGATGTTGTGTGCATAACAAGCGTTCACATTTACATTTCTTTCATTTAGCAGCTTTTATCCAAAGCAACTTACGAATGAAAAAGCATTTAACAGAACAGCCAACAAGGTCTTAAACCGCAAAACATTTCAGCGCTAATTGCTGATTTTAAGTCAATTCTAATGAATTTTTATGACTCCTGTTTGTCTTCAGATGTGACTGTTTCTTCTGCAGATACTATAGCTTTAATCCAGAATGGAGTCTGTGAGCGTATATCTCGTAGCGCTGGGTTCCATATTGAGTCATTTGCTGCTGGCCATTCTACTTAATAACATCTGAATTTCAATTTCAGCTCTGCTTAGCTGTCTCGTTTTTTAAAGCAGCCTGTGTGCTGGGTGTTCACGTGGGCCTGTTTTTTGAGTGCCGGTGCAGTGCACCAAAGTTGGAAGTTTGAGTTTAAGTGTTGGGGTGGAAGTTGGTTGTTGGGGGGCGGGGGGTTCCAGTTAATGCTGGTCCCTATGGGAGAGGTGCATAATGTTGCCCTTTTTCAGCTTTGCCCTGCTTTCTTTGTTTTATCCTATTCTAGTAACCTTATTTTTCCAACACCAACCTGGTAAAGTTGTGTAATGCCTATTGTTCTCCCAACAACAGAAGTTATGGGGTGGAATCCTTTGACATGAACTCAATGTGAGCTCTCATGATAAGTTATTGAGCTTGTGTAACCCGGGCCACTGTTGAATTGCTTTTTTTATTTATTGAACTTATTCGTTCAGTAAATGGGCACTTGTCATTTTTCTGGATTAATCATATGGTACAAACTGTTCTGATTTTCTTTAACTAAAGGTGTTTTTTGAATTAAGCCTGTGGATGGTAGAAAAACAGGGTGGATGAAACGTCAGGTGTGAGCGCAGCTAACTCTCTCTAAAAGTGCTCTCATCAAAACATTTGTTGCCGTAACGTTAGTAGAATGTTTTTAACTTTTTAATAACTTTTCAGGTTGGCAGTGGAACATTTTAAAATGATACAGAATTGTTTTTTAATGTTTCCAAAAACAAGCACTAACTAACATTAATAGAACGTCTAATAGAACTTTTTTTTGTTTCTGTTACGTAATGGAAACATTAGGAAAACCTCACAATCTAGCTGTAATTCACAGGCTGTTATTAAAGACCTGAAGTGAATTACTAGGCCACAAACAAATATATGTAATATATTTACACATAATCTGCACACGTATCGTAATCTGTTTGGCTCACAGCCTGTGCGTTCCAGTAGTTCAACTAGTAGAGCATTGTGATAGCAGCCCAAAGGTTGTGGGTTCAATCCCAGGGAGTGCACATGCAAATAAAAAAATGTTAAAAATGTGCCTTGCATTTATTGTAAGTCATTTTAGATAAAGCAAATCTGAGCTTAAAGAGTTTATCTTAAAATGTTGTTTGAGAAGAATAATTAAAGTATTTAATTATTATAAAGATACACTTATCTTGTGTAACGCAAGGGTTTATGTTACTACCAAACAGTGTTTGTTTACCTAACAAAACCAAATTCAGCGTGAAGCGCACAGACTTTAGGAAGGATGGAAAACAAATTTTGGAAACTGTGAAAACCGCATATTGAGTTCTTTTAAAACAGCTAAACGGGAAGCTGGTAATATTTGGAACATTGTGCCTGGAGCAAGTTACATTTCAAATATACGCATAAAAGAACATTCATATTGTGAGAAATCTTCCTCAGTTATGGGGCATATTGTTCATGAATGAGGTTATATACACAAAATCATAATCTATACTTATGACACTGTAATGTAGATGGAAAAAAAGCAAGACAAAAAAGATAAAGGTGTTGTACACAAAAGGAATAGGTCCCTATTTAATATCTACAAGCAGGATGGTGTGATAAAATCTTTCTGGAAGTTATTTTTATCTATTTGTGCGGAGAATCTTATCGCCTTGTTTCTCCTTCAAATTGGGATCACAGTTAAAGCTGGATGCATCTGTCTCACGCTGAACAACTGGAGGAAAAAACATTGTTGCTTATTCATAGCTAATGTCAGTTTTATCGTTTTATGTCTCAGATGTTTCTTATGAAATCCTATAGATAAAAAGAGGTTAGAGAATTGTAAAATGCACTAAATGTATAGAGCCGTATATGATGTGTACAGTGTGTGTGTGTTTGTGTGTGTGTTCTTGTTTTTCTACTATTGATCAAATGTCCAAGTATAGTTATACCAGCAAACGTTTACCTTGTACGGACATTTTTTAGTTCCTCATGAGAAAACCAGCTCATGTTGTGTGTTCCTGTGGCTCAACTGGTAGAGCATTGCATTAGCAACTCAAAGGTTGTGGGTTCAAACCCACAGAGTACAAATGCTGCTAAAAATGTTTACCTTTCTACCTAATTCTCTGTAAGTTGTTTTGGGTAAAAGTGTTAGACCAGTGTAAATTATACAGAATGATTTTTTTAAATCTACAATAGCAAAACATTTTAGGGTGAGTGTAGGGGCTGATATACAAGTTTGTATAGTATTAAAACCATTATGTCTATGAGATGTTCATAGACTATGAGATGAGATGTCCATAGACTATGAGATCTCCATAGGATTAAACATGAACATGCAACGTGTGTGTGTGTGCATGTGCGTGTGTGTGTGTGTGTGTGTGTGTGTGTACCAATAATGCTCTCTTTTCCAATAACAATTATACACATCATTTTTATATTAACATGAAGCTGTTTCTGACCCAATGACAACGCCATGTTTGCTTATAGCGTCGACCAGACAAACATCTGAAATCTGCAGTCCCGAAACGTCCAGCACAAATCCCTGCGGCCCGATATAGACCCTCAAACTACAGCTCCATCGTGAATGAGGGTCTGTCTGAGGCCGTGTTCAAGAATGCTGTTAATAATAGAGGGTGCTGTTAACGAGCACGCATGACTGTGTTTCATAGCCACGCTTGAATCCATGCGTAAACACACAGATACACACACAACAAACAGTCCACAGATTCTGCCCAGCCAACTGGCAGCCGCATCCAGCTGGATTATAGGCCTGACTGGGGATGACTGCCTAATGAAGGTCTCTCGCCCTCCCTTTCTCTCCGTCTCTCTCTCTCTTTCGCTCACCCTGGAGATTTCAATCCTTTTAAACTGCGCACTCTTAGAACTGAGGGGGCTGCGTGCTCTTATGCACCCCAAGACCCTCTTAAAACCAGCAGGAGATGCACACATATACACACACGCGCACACACACACTCGCTGGCTCATGTTTACAGCTTTAAACACGTCGATACCAGCGGTCCTGCTGTGCATCAAACGGCCATTTACACAATCATAACTGATCGCAAAATGCAGGAACGCATTTGTGCTGAGCAGGACAGCCACAAGCAACCGCTGCGTTTAAACATAAACACGGTGGCAATTCAAAGGTTTGGACATGAATCTGCTGTTTGTAAAGGTTGCATTGATTTTTCTTTAATAAAGTCAATTCAAGCACTTTATGTAACCTGACATGTTCAACAGGAAGTGTTTTACACCCTCCAAATGTTTTGGAAGTATGTTTGTGGATTTAACTCAAGGCATAAGGTGAAATATTTAGGTACAACAGACTAGCCCAGAACAAATGTTAGTTTTCAGGGGTCTTGGCTACAAATTAAACAAATTTCCACTGGTATTGCCCAGGAAAAACATTCAGTTAATTAAAACATATTTTTTGTGTCAGTTTGCACAATGGTCTCACAAAACTAGTCAAGAAACATGTCAAGAAACTAGTCAAACGTTTTTCACCCGTCAGCCATTTTGAGTGTCTGGGCTTGCTGATGTTATTGTGGCTGTGTTAGCATTTGAGGTTAGAGTTGCTGTACAGAGGGGCGTGTGTGGTTTGAGATCACACTGAGACTTTTGATTGATTTGAGACTTTGGTATCTTGGCATAGCTGAGCAGAGTTTGAGATATTGTTGAGATGTTATCTGGAAGACACCAGTTACTCAGGAGAAACATACGTATTGGTCATTTTCCCCTCATATTCCTCTCAGGTTTTTCACACTAGTATTAAGCGTCTATGTGGGGCTGTTCAGTGCCAGTGAGCCATCTGCTCCTATAGCTCAACTGGTAGAGCATTGTGTTAGCAGCGCAAAGGTTGTGGGTTCGATCCCAGGGAGTGCAAGTAGTAGTGAAAATGGACACTGTGAATTCACTGTAAAGTGGCTGCTGAATGAATATGTGTAAGTTCCATGAAGTCTTTAGGTTATATGGAACAGTTGTGCACATACAGTAACAATTTATAGTCATAAAAAATTATGAGTGATTACTGGCCTTTGTATCTCAAGAGTAACGTGAGAGAAACAGAAGATCTTTCTCCTCCATTAATTCATCTATAGAAGAAAGAGTCTACTAGAATAAACAATTAAGATATTAAGAAGAAAAGCTTGTTTGTGAGTTTCCTTGGGGTTTAAGAACAGAATAAGAAATATAGAGTTTGGGTCACCGGCACAAATGGCACGACTGGAATGACTCAGGAAATAACAAGGAGCCGTGGCGGCGGCCTTAGGTCTGGAGCAACTAAAGGCTCATTAGAACAGACTGATGGGGGCGAAAGAAGATAATGCAGAGAGTCAAATGGATTTGCTCTCTCAATCTCTCTCCATTCATCTATGTCTCATTATTTCTCTTCCTGTCTCTTTTCACGGTTGTTTTCTCTTTCCCTCTGAATATTTCTCCTTGTCCCCTCCTTATCTGAAAATGAGAGGTTGCACTTCGCCCTTTGGAAAAACTCTTCAATGAAAATATTTAAGCAGTCCACTCAAACACCTTGTGAGGGTTCGAGCCTGTAGAGGCCGGCAGAAGAGGCCCTCAGCCAGGAAGCAGTTGCTGAGAATGAATGATTAGGGGACGTTACACCGCGCCAAGCGCCACGCGGCCAAAGTGTCTTTGGTTTATGGGGGAGTTATTGATAATTTATCGCATCATCTGCTTCCTCTCTAACGATAAGCCAAGATAAAGTGGAGTGAGGCTTCTCAACAGAAGCCAGCGATTGCGCTAGCTTCACCAGAGCGGATGGTTCGACAGACGCCGACGAGATATTTGCATCAACAGATGGGATTTAGCTTTTCAACTGCATTGTAACACTGTTTTATCAAGAGAGCTGAGTACAATTAGACAGTTTGAAGTTTTTTTTCCTCAGAGGAACCCGAGTTTGGCTAATTGGTTGTGTAATGCTATGAAGTGAGGTAAAGTCCTTTGACATCGTGAGTTTCTGAGCACAGCAATGTCAGTTTCCTCACGACCGCACATTATGGTACATCAATTCTTAAAATACCTCCAATCGTCTGCAACACGAGTCAACGACTGACTTTTGTAATGACAGACCCCATTCATTATCTCTCCAATGAGTGGCAAGTGTCTTGAGCTCCGCACACGGCCATGTACAAGAACATGCTTTTACCTCAATAATTCATAATCGTGGAGGGATGTTGAATAATTGAAGTGAACTTGAAGGCTTTTCTGCACAGTGGAGCTTTTACACTGGGCTTGATGTATCTGGATAAGTGAGAAAAAGGAGGTTGGGGGGGACATAGTGGAAAGCTGTGTTTTCACCACTTGCCTCATTGATCAATAATTTAACAAGACCCTCTGACTGGGACCCGTGCTCACCGAATAAACTCCAAACCAGTAAATGACAAAAAACAGTCCCAGCGCCTCATCCACGCTCCATAATCCACCATTATCTCATATTGCACAAAGACACGGTTGAATTCTGCAAAAATGGAGCTCTAAGGACGGCGGTCTCCACAGTTACAGGAAATACTGAGGCAATATTGCAGTAAGTGCCTTTCATCTAGTAAATGAGGATTGCTGGAGAAAAATAGCTGTGCCAAGACGGACCAATGGGCACACTGTTGGGCGCCCATATTTGTGTCCTTTTGGTGCTGAGGGGCTGATGGGAAAAAATCACGCTTGGGGCAGCGCTTCATCGTATGAGCTGGCTGCTGAGTTTCAGCCCCGCTCTCCGAACCATCATCAAAGGCGTCAGAACAGAGAAACAGCCCGTTGACTCTGATCTCTGGTTGTTAAGGCACGGCAAGTGACTAATTAACACAAAAGAAAATAGCATGCGCCTGCAGAGCGCTAGGCTAAGATGTGGGAGGCTTGACTGCACTGTACCTGGAGAGCACAAGAATTCATAAAATGTGAAAACGTCTGGTGGGGAGAAGTTTAAATGCTACGCAGATACGTTTTATCACAGATGCTAAAGTTCCAGAGGCAATTTCAGGACATCGATTGTAGCTCTTCTGATCTTGGCTTTTTATTGGTTTGTACTCAAGGGTTAAACTGGAACGTTGGAGGTGGGGGAACCCTACAGTCTAGTGGTGGTTCTGGTGCCCTGAGCAAACACACTGTACCAGATCACTCTGGCCCAATTTAACTGCTGTTTATACATCAGCCAGACAAAAATCTGGATCACATTCTCCTCAATTCAGTCTTTGCCAGATTTTAACACTTTGAATTGCATTTCAACTTATTTTGGACCACAATCTTTCACAAACAATTCCAACAGCTAAAAATGAGTCCACCAGAGAAACGACATCGTTCCCTACATGAGGACCACTGGTTTCTAATGCAGCACGGACGCCATGGGGCCAGCGACATGGATCGTTTGTTATTCCTGCTCGGCCTTTGGGACTCCTCAAACATTGTTCAAAGCTCAAACCAAGACAAGCAAAAAACGCCTGAGGTTACAGGCAACCCTCACTGTTGAGAATCTGAATACTGCGACGGCTCCCCCATTTAGAGGTCAAGCAGGGCTTTGTCTGATATGATTTATGATACAGGGGCTCACCTAGGACTTCTGAGGAAAACATGTGTCATACTGTGTTGCCTGCTTAGAAAAACACAGTCTGATCGCTGGTGATCGATGGATCTGCTGGTAGCTGAAGCTGGTGGAGATGAAGATGGGCAGAACACGTCCGAGACACTGGTGGTTAATCTTCATCTGCGATCTGGTGTCCCCTCAAGTTCATGTTTTTCTGTATTGATTAAAGGCTGCTGGATGGGCCCCCTGTTCTGTGGGGGAACAAAGTTACTTAAAACAAGTTTCTGAACTGGCTCAGAGTTTATTGTTCAGTTACTGGATATCAGAAGATCAGAAAAAAAACACAAATCAGACATTTTTAGCAGCCATCACTTTCAGGTTGTATTTAACATATGTTGTATTAGCATTGTTGCTTGGCTATTAAAACATTTTTTCATGTTTTCATGAACACTTCCCATGTTCCTATAGCTCAACTGGTAGAGTGTTGTGTTAGCAGTGCAGAGGTTGTGGGTTCGATCCCAGGGAACACCAATACTGGTAAAAATGTGTACCTTAAATTGTGAGTTGCTTTGTCTGCCAATTCAAAAAAATGTAAGTTCTGCAATGTTTCTAGAACATTGCACTAAATAATAAAGTTTTCAATGTTAGATAACGTTCTACTAACATTACTGCAAGAACCTTTCTTTTAATAACATTAAGATAACCTTTAGAGAACATTACTGTACTGCTAAAACTGTAGCATGTTTCTTTAAGAGATTCAGAAGACATCCAAGACAACAAGTCTGCTTATTGAAAAATGAACTCATCACATGTATTTCTCATCACATACTTTTAGGACCAAATGATCTGAACTGTGCCTTCCACATTTTTTTAAAGTCTCATTTGTGTATCCTCCTCCAAAAAAATGAGAAACATCAGAGGTGATCATAAACATAACTGACAACTCAATTAGGTCTCTTGAGCAACATCTGAGTCATAAAACCTTCTTGGAGGTTCACACCAGCAGGCCGGTTTCTGCATGTTAAATCGAGGCTTTGCAATATGAACATTTTCGATCAAATATGTAAAAGACACACAAGCTGAGCTCAGACCGAGACGATTTTTAGCTCCCCTCGCCGCCTCATACAGCCATTCCCTTTATAAACACAAACACAGAGAGAATCAAAAGACGTCAGGCGCGCCACGACCGCCGTGGGAAAGATCCGCGATGCCTCTCCCCTCATCTCGCCTTTGTCTTTCCTTCAGAGGAGAAAAGACAACACAGAGGAGCGCAGCCACGCGGGTTATACCTGCGCCTGTGTTCTACAAAGGCATGATGGCAACAAGCACTTAATTTGCGGTTAGGGCTTTATAGTGAGGTGTGCTTATCCCCACAGGAGTTCATTATTTTCACAGGCCTGCTTCATTGTGGCCCCTCCCCTCGCCGTGTTCCTCTTGTGGGGTGATTTAATGCAATTCTCTCGGTAATAAACAACTGAAGTGCATGACCACAAACACGACGCATATATTATCCTCTTGTTTTTCCCGCTTTTTTTCTCTCTGGAAGGTTATTCTATCATGTAAATGAGTCTGTGGCACAACATATTTTTTAGTCGTTGTTATTGTTCCGTGTGTGATTGTCGTTGCTCTTCGGTGAACTATTATAGATTATTTTATAATGTAATCGTGAGGCCTGTGGATATGAAATGATTATGATATTAAAATGTCACATGGATGGAAAAGGATTTTCTTTCATGAAAGTATTCATTCAAATCACTCGCTTTTTTATTCCTGGCTGTGTCATCTGACATGAGGATCTTAGCATGTTTCACGCTAACAAAAAGGGCAAAAATAATTAACGCTTCTAAACTGCAACAATAAAATCATATAATCTAAAGGTCAAACTCATCAGAGATTTATGCACATGATTTTCTTTTAGTGTTAAATAACGTGTAAATGGGTGATTCCTCACACAAAAATTCAGGTTATTTATACTAAAAATAGTTAACTAGTCAACTTAAAACCAAAGTCATTCTATTTATGAATGACTGCTGATTTGATAGCAACCACCAAATATGGTTGCCTATAAATATTCATCCAAGCATTGCAGTTGGACCGAATGCAATGACAAGATGTCTCACTTGTCTGTCAAACAATGTATTTGCATCGCATTCATCTGTTTTAAATGTGCGGAAAGAGGGCGGGGCCTCTGAAAAGAGGGCGGCATCTTATGCTTTCAATGCTTTTTATGCTTTTGCTAGCCTGTCTGAAATCACATACCTCACCTTTAGTCTGAGACACCAAAATATTTTTGAAACACCAAAAAAGATCAACTTTTATTTTAATGAACAAAGTATATAAATCCATAAAATACAAAAAATGAATAAAAAGGACCCAATTCTTTTTTTATTTAGGTATTTTAAATGCAACCTTTTAGCCAATATAATAGCAATGACAAATTTGCCACACAGTGTCACAAATCAGAAGCTTTATTTGGACATAGAGTAACTTTTACCTCAGCTAACCGAAGCCATTTTACACACAGCGGCTAGCAAAACAACATCTAAAAGTGCGTCTTTCATGTAAGGGGCTCTGTTCTTTGAATCCTCGGTTCAAGCGTTCGTTTTTAAACCTTCGCCTTGAGCAGCGGCGACTGCAGACCATCTGTGGCGGCGGAGGAGACAACTGTTGCTAGCTAAATTAGCCAGCTCCATCATCTTGATACATCAGTGGAGTACCTGGGCTCTCTGTGACCTTTTCCTCTCCCTATACCCAACCCTCTGTCCTCGCTAATATAGATGCAAACAGAACTGGGTCAAGCTCCAGGTATAAATCTTCCGCGGTGAGGCGTGGCGCGCTTTGCCAGGTTTCTACCGCGGGCACGTGTGACGGACAGAGAAAGAGTGAGAGTGGATGGGGTCCAGGGCCTGGAGGGATGTTGCCAACGCCATTGCCCATGGGTAAGGAGCAGGCGGATGGCTGCCCGACGGCAAGCCTCCTGCTCCGCTAGCAGTTGGTCGCTACCATTTTATTTCCAAACTGTACGACGCGCTACCATAGCAGGGCTGAGCAGGCGTTGGTTTCTTGTTCTATGTTCACTTATATACCAACACGTGCCAAGTGTGTTTTTTAAACACAAAAAAGTAATAAAAAAGATTGTTTTAAAGCAATTTAATTGGACGATCTGACTGTTTTTATAGTTGTTTATTGAAGATTATTTTCTCTAAAGCCACAAACCATCTATTATATTTTTCCTATTTATTTTGCTTTCCCATACTAAACTTGTTGCTGGGGTGGTTGCCATGGTGTTGCTATGCAGTTGCTAAGATGCTCTAAGAAGTTTCTAGGTGGTTGCTTAGTCAAAAGCCACACTGGCCCTTCATGATATCTTTTTTATTATTTTGCCCATCAAATGAAAAAAAAAGCACAATTTTACTCAACAAAGCACACTGATGGCACTTGCAACGGTGTTCCTGTGTAGCTCAACTGGTAGGGCATTGCATTAGCAGTGTAAACGTTGTAGGTTCGATCCCAAGGAACACAAATGTTGATAAAATGCATGTGTTGAATTCACTGTAAGTTGTTTTGGATGAATGTGTCTGTCAAATGAATAAATGTTGATGTAAGCACATAATCTGAGGTATGTAGCACAAAAGGTTTTGCACAAGTTACAGGCCAAATCTGAACACATTACAGTTTTTTATTTGAACTATAACAAGGAGTAACAGCAAAGCCGTTGTGTTCTAAACTAGACGTTTTGTTCCTCATTACAGTGATAAAAATAATCTTGGCATTCTCTGTTCTTTTCACAAATGAAATTGTGTCTGCACTAGCAATAGCGTGTGGCGGCATAATTACATTACATTTCAATCACATTGTGCGATGGTGACAATCGTTTTACGGCCGACATGTCTTTGCGAAGGCATAAAGTCTCAGTAAAATTAAATCATCACTTCAACATTACATCTGTGTGAAATCATAACTCGGCTCTGAAAGAACACGGGCCCCTAGTCTGCAAAATACAGTTCTAATCAATTTTACACCTGCCTTCTGGCACTACGCAGGTAATGAGAAAGAAGTGGCTACAAATTCGAGCCATGACAAAACCATCAGCGACTAGCGACTCTTGTTTTCCAAAATCAGAGAAGCTTTATTGCCTTAACGTCTGTTGGAGCTTCGCTCACTCAGTATTTACAGCCGGGTGCAGAAGCGATGACATGATTTAAATGGACGTTTGCTGAGGTGTTTTTTTTATTCGAGGGCTTTTAGAAGCTGTCTTTTTCGCCGCGGCGACAGACCGTTCCATTCTGACCTTCCGCAGGGGTGCAGTTTGGAGTAGTTTCGTGGAACGTTGCCATTTTACCCAGACATCCCTATTCCACAGGCTACCATTAGCCTCATGCTCCAACGTACACACACCTGCGACTCAGACGTTCTTTCCTTTGAGCCTCTGTGCTTATGTAAGGGCATAACAGGCCCCTGGGTGCTATGAGGTAATATGGGGTTGAAAGCACAACGTCCACCATTGTGGCGCGTCTGTGCTAACAAATACTAGCACACAATAATCCCCATTGCTAAGTAGAGAAGGGCGCTAAAAGCATTATAGATACATGCTATGTAACTGCTTGTAGTCCTTAAACGCTGTTGAAAATTAACATTTTTAAATATTTACATTTTTTGTTGAATACTTTTTAGTTTTATAGCTTTTGGTATTTAGTAAGTTTTTTAGCATTTAAATTATATTTTAGTATTTATATTTATACTTCCTAAAGTGCTATTGTAATAATACAAATAACAGTCTGTGTTTAACATTAACTGAAGATAATTTTGCATTTTGCTCAACAAAACCTGCATAAACAGAATATAAATAGCAACTTGGTAGCAATTCGTTAGCGAAACATATACTTATGAAACTAATAAACTTCAAATCCTATCCTTCAAATATTAAAGACACAGCCAATGAACCCTCCAGGATTCACCTACAAACAACAGCTACAGTTACTGAACAGAGTTAGAGCCATTTGTGTTTTTTTCTTTAATTTTTGTGTTAATTTTAAGAAATTTATTTGGCAGTAACTTTCTCTGTAGCCGTTGATCAGACTTACTACCAGTTTAATATGATTTTTCCTTAAAAATGTCTGTTTTTTTATTCCTGTTACGAACGGCTCCCTTTAGATCACAGTAGCACATATTAAATGAGCAGGCCTGAAAAATTCACAAACATTCTCACAAATGCGTATTTTGCGCTGGTGCTGTGCATATAGTAGCTTATAGATGTCTTCAGAACTAAAGTAACATGTCTCAATGGCTTTTGATGAATTTAAGATTTATACATCCAATCCTAAAATAGTATATAAAGCAGAAACGGCTTTTTGTCCAGTTTTCGATAACCGCTATAACTGATTCTCATAAAAAAAATCCTTAAAAACTGAATAACATCACAGCAAAACACAATCACATTCTTGACCTTGTGTTTTAGTCAAGCAATGCTTAAAAGTTCATTCAGAAATAAAGGTTCTGTCATTATTCACAAAATGACATGTTATTCCAAACCTGAGTAACATAAAAGGTGAATTTTTGAAAACGCTCCGGCCACTTTTTCCCACATTATGAAAGTAAATAGAGACTGAGGCCTGTCACGCTCCGAAATGACAAAAGGACATTGGTCCAAAAATTGGTCCATATGACTTGTGTAAGTCCAACAGGTTTTTTTTAGTCTGTTCAAAGAAACTGCAGAGATGAGTCACCCGGACCTTTAATGATGCTGTTTGTGGTATTTTTGCATCCTTTCTGAAGATTGAAAGTTCTGGTAGTTCTGTTCATGCACAGAAACAGACCATTTTTCCATTTTTTGCACACTAGATAGAAGGTCACCGGTTTAGAACAACCACAGGGTTAGTCAACCGTAACAGAATATTTATTTGAGGGTAAACTACCCTTTCAGAAACTAAAACAAACCCTCATCACATCTTTGTAGACTGATGAAATATGTAATGTAGACTTTAAACAATTGCAGCAACGCTCGCTATGAAAAATTATAAACAATAATTAGGTTGAACGCAACATCCTTCTCAAGAAACAGTTTCTCCCACATTTACATCATTAACGTGCATAAAAGAATATTTTCTTGCATCATGAAAGCGAAATGAAAGAGAATTCAAAATACATCCTATTGATACGGCGAACTTTCTCCTCAGAGTTGTTTAGCGTACTTCAAAACAACAGCGCATGCAGGAAAAATAAAAGTGCCAAAAGACAAACTACAGTACAGTACAAACAGAAAAAGTAAATAGCTATGGCAGGGTGTTGCCCACGGTGACTGCTTCCCGGCTTACAATATTAGGTTGCATGAACGTTTCCCTAACATTTCTATTAAGTAACAAAAACATAAAAAATCATGTTTTTGTTACTTAATAGAAACATTAGGGAAACGTTCTTACAACCTAATATTGTTGTAATATTAACATGAATTTTTCATGTTTTTGTTTCTTAATAGAAAGTTTCCTACAACCTCAAATTGTCTTTGTCTTTTTGTTTGTCTTTTTTTAAAAACATTATATTAACAACTTAAGAATAACATTTTTGATGTAAATGGATGTAATAGATAATAATAAAAAAAATTATTAAAAGATCAACACTTTTAGAAAACTTTCAGTTTGCCAGCTGGGAAGTACCAGTTCAGTTTAAGGACTGGAAGGGTTCCTGCCACCAGTTCATCTGTTACACTGATCTGAAAACTGTTTGCTGGATTAGAAGCCTAATGGTGAGCTGTTGAAATTCAGGTAGGTGAAGCTGTTCTGGGATCAGCATAAAAAGACAGCCACCCTGGAGCTCTAACAAAAAATACACCTGCTTGAGTGCATGCATCAGGCGGACACCAGAGCGCTCGGCAGATAAATCACCGGCGTTCCAAGCGGGATAGAGCCGGCCTGCAGGTGCTCCCACTACTCCAGCCGTATTTCCTGCTCAGTTTCTCGCAGGGCTGTGGCACTGCTCGGGATTCAGCCGGGCTAAATGAAACATGGACACTGTACAACTTTCCAATCAAAATTTCCATAATTCATTTCCACAGCGTTTTTTCTCTGGAGTGTGAATCGGAGGGAGGGCCGTTTGAGCAGGAAACTCCAACACACTGTGAGGAGAATCCTGCAGAACAGTGCCGTCTGATAAGGGATCAATGCACCCTTAAAATACAGCTGCCCCTTCCTACTTTAGCAACTGTTGCTATCGGCCACATTATCAGACATCTATTTTAGTGTCTAATATGAATCTATAAATCTTGTAATATAAATCGTATGAAAATCCAGTCAGTTTGAATAGCTTAAAATATAATGATATAAGTTTTGAATCTGTTTTTCTAAGTACACTTAATGTAAAGCATCACATGTGATATATGCTAGTTTTAGAGTTCCATGCTAACATTAAACCATTTGCATAGCGAATTCAAACCATACATTTGCATCAGTATTGGTGTTCCCTGGGCTCAAACCCACAACCTTTGCACTGGTAACACAATGCTGTACCAGTTGAGCTACAGGAACATATTTATGCTTTGCTTGTCTGGTGAGACTCTAGAATGCAGTATATCTTGCCTCCTTTACTTTGCTAGCAAACAGCTTCTTTTCAATAGTAGAAACACCATCTGTTTTTGCTTTTCTGCCACCGTTTCTCACTGCGGTTGTTGATTTATGTTGCTTTATTGTCTGACCACACTTCACACACTCCATTAACCCATCATCTCTCACAAAAACTCACCAAAAAAAACTCCTTCCGCCACCGTGAGTTAAAAGTGCAACTTTCTGCCATTTTGACTGAAATGTCACAGATCAATTGACGTGGCTTTACTTAAAATAGCTCTGATGTTGGAGCTTGAACTCTGACCCCTGCAATTTCACAAGTATCTCACCATGTTAAAAAATGTGCTTGTTCACTCTGAAATTATATCAAGTCTTAAAGTTTATAACGTCTAGACTTTTGTTTAATGCCCCTGACATGTTTGTTCACGTACATAATTACAGTTATAATCACTAACAGACATGTTCCTTAATTCAGAAACGGCACAATTATTTATCATTACTGCATTATGTAACACTTTCTTTAAGAAAAACTGCAAACAAATGTTGTCACACTTCACGACAGCCCACATACAAATAACAATCAATCTTTATTTCTCACTTCATGAGCACATTTTACTATATGACACTGTTCACGGTTTGAGCAAACAGCAGTGACGGAAGGGGGTGTGGTTTAAGCGAAGGGTCGACGGATGCACCAATCATACGGTCCCATCGCAGTCACCCGGTATGGCTCAGCTTCAAAATGCCTCCACAGCTTGGCAGGGCATCAGCAGCGATTCTTACCATCGTATATTTCAAAGCTGCAGCTACCACACAGTCGTTTTTTACCTTATCAATAAATAAAATCTCTCCATTTCTCTTTTCTCCCTCAATCTCACGCTTTATGTTTTTTAACGCTCTCGTTCGCCTCTTCAAAACGTTTAGTTGGCATTGAATGTCTAGGGGCTTCTCTGAGTATCTATTCACTTTGTCTGTACGGTTAAATATTTCCCACTAGTTTGTTGCGTTTTTCCCTCAGAAGAATTTTTTCAATCCGTTTTTTTAATAGGCCCCAAAACGACCGGCCGACCACATAAACACTTTTGATCAGGTCTTCTTTGTTGTATATTTTTTGTATTTTCAACAACGACAAAAGGGTTGCGATTCACGCAGCCGCCTGTTAAGCCTGCACAGGCGTTCACAAACGCTAGCTTGCGGGCCGCGTGTTGCCATGGAGACACGATTAAAGTTTAACCGCTCTCTCAAGCCAAACTTTTCTGATCTTTCATCCTCGCCGCATTTCCACCTTTAAATTGTTCATGTCTCCTTTACGTGTCATTTATAATGGATTTTATTGACGGATTGTCAAAGAGCTTTTAATTAGAGCTGGCAAACCGGTACGTTTGGGAACTCGCAACAAACCAGAGACGCAGCCAACTTGTAATCCATGCATGAGAGTAAAATCTCTCTCTCTTTCTCTCTCTCTCTCTCCCTCTCTTCTTTTTCTGTTGAAAGGGTCTGGACACCAGGTGCTCATGTAGATGTAGAGCATTTTTCCCTGTGGCGTGATAAATTGGTCCACATAAAGAGGGTATTCATCCAAAAAACTACAGTCTGCCTCTCACAGAGAAAAAAACAGACAGAAAGCAAGAGAAATTGCTTAATAAGTCAATATGCGGCTCCCGATGGCTGCCGCGCTGCCCACAGGTTGGATGGAGTGACGTTTAAATTTCGCCACAATTTTTAAGCGAATACTCACAGCACCAATATTACATTTTGATCTTTAACAGCTTAGAGAGCGTCAGGTGGGCCTTGAAAATGTTTTGGGAAAAAAATCAACTTGCAGTCACAGGCTCTCACATGGTAGAGCGTTGTGTTCGCAATTCGAAGGTTGTGGGTTCAAGCCCAGGGCATGCAAAGAAATGTATATTCTGACTTTATGCTAAATGCCTAATGAATAAATGTAAGCCAAAATTGCAGCAATAAAGTTACATTCTCAGAACATTGGTTATTGTTCTTTTAAAGGTATCACAAATGTTCTTGCAGTAACATTTTACAGAACTTTTTAAGATTATAAATACACACACACACACACACTATTTAATAAAACACAATGAAATATTCAATAAAAGACTCAGACTAGTGTGGGGTTCTTGTACAATCCTTCAACACTATTGTGTGTCTGTGCATGAGAAGAACTATGTTTAAAAATTAACAACCACGATACAGAAGTGACAGCAGACATCACTTCTGCTTTCAAGCGTCTGCAGCCCTTCGTCCAGTCCTTTTGCCAAAATACTGCTGCCTTTGCCTTTTCTGCACACTTGATCTGAATCATCAAAATCACTTTCAGAACCAGAATCGAGTGTGAACGCAACTTAAGGAATCTGATGTCACACATTAAAACAAAAGTGCCGTTTTCACTTCTCTTCTCCACGGTTATCAGCAAAGAAGATACAAAGAAGGTAAAATTGAGAAGGGTTTGTATCCTCAGCGGGAGACATCACCCGAGGTAAGACACAGGTGGATGGAGGCAGGAGCAGGGTCACGGTAAAGATTTATATTATGTACGAAGTAAAGAACAAGAAGAAAAATGGCCGTCCGTGGAGCATTGCAGAGGAGTCGGTGAACCAGCTGTTCGGTGAGCGTGGGGGGAAGTGGTCAGGTAAGACAGAGACCTGGAAATAATAATCACGAGCCCATCTGCTGACCTGAGACTGCATGGCCCCAGGGCCCCAAGCACACCGGCCTCCGTATGGAGCTCATTGCACCGACACGGGCAGCGCATTCAGCCCGGGCTGAAAGGGTTTCTGACATGCAGCCACATGCTCCCGTTCTGTGTTTGTTCCCTTTACTGTCTGCAAAACAATGCGGACGGCGGAGGCCGCTGCATGGGATGCACAGATATATTGCAGGTTCAGTCTGAGGCAGCGGCGGTGAGGATAGATTATGTCCCGTGAGATTTCTATTCTAACCAACAGATTTCAGCTGTTTGCTTTGTTTTATGAAGGTTAAGGTTAGAACGTTATTTCTGACGGTTTGAACGTCATTTTAGATCCGTAATAAACCATAAAAATGATTCTTTTTAAAGACTTTGATCTTCAATACAAACAGTAAAATAATTCAAAATAATTTCAAAATGTGTGAAAATATGATTATGATTATGAAATATGAAACATCATATAATATCATTTTTATTATGAATTTTATACATTTTTATTTAAATTGAAACAATTGGCACTAATAAAGTTTTATAAAAGTGTGTGCAGTTGCTTAGTGCAAAGTGTGAAAATATATGAATTCCGTGAATTTATGATATGCAAAACGTATGATATTAGCCTCAATTTTTTAAAAGCCATTTACAGTGCAGTCCAGATTCCTGCATTTCCCAGGAATCAAACCCACAACCTTGGTGTTGCAGGCACTAGTCCCTACCAGTTGAGCTACAGCGCTGACATAACACATGCTCTCACACCTGTGAGTTATCTGGAAAAATGGACCCCTGTTGTCTCTGTTTATGCAGAGTGATTGCTTTAGATCACACGTTTATCTAATGGCTGTTATCCCAAAGCAAATGTGATGATTTATCAGTCTTGTGTTAAATGTGATGAATTTCACACGGCAGAATAATACGCCGAGGGGGCCTTTCAACATCAAAGCGGAAATGCCTAGAGAAAGACGACTGGAGCTAATACGTCTAAAAAGCCAAGCTAGTTTAATTTAACCATTTATTTGGTGGTTAATAGCAGCGTCAGATGGAGCATTAAAGAAACCTGGGATTAAAACATTTATCATATTAGAGCGCTTATAGCCGATTTCCAGTGCGCGCATCTGTAATGGCCTCTCCTGGAACAAATCAATATTGTGTTACGCTGTAATTGACCGATTATGAGGCTAAGATGAGTGAAAAGTCGAATCATAATTACACACGGTGATGAAACTGAAGGGCCGGAGGAACGTGAGGAGAAGTCACAAGGAACCACGGGCACAAGGCCACGGAACGAAAGCGAGGCTCTCCTCTCTCCCTTTGAACCCACTTAGCGGGCTGCATTGACAGGCGCAGACTTCTCAAACAGCCCTCGATGGTAATTACAAGCGTCTGGGCTTTGCAAAAAAGAAGCTTTTCGTATTGAACCTTAGCATCTGCCGCGAGAGAGCCCTGACGGTTGCCACGGTGAACGCCGCTGCCGAGAACTCAGGCCCGGCCCAACACGCCAAGAACACACAAGCCATAAATCACCTCAGCGCAGGACAGGTGCGTAGGCCAGAGAACAGACACGCCAGTGGAGAAGTGCTGGGGTAGAGCAACTGAGATCTTCTGAGAGAAACGTCTAAGCAAATATATACCTAACAATCAAAGCCTTCGAGTCGGAATCCAGAAGCTTCTACAAAAGTTCTAATTGGAACCCAAAAGATGGATCTGCGCAGATTGGTGTCACAGCAGAACTTTACAGTTGCTACAAAAATCATATTCTTTATGAACACTTATATCTTGTCTTCTAGTAAAAATGTACTTGAGAAACAACTTCAGATATTTCGATTTTTTTCCCTCAGAGAACGGATCTAGTTTATTTTGTCTTCCTGCTGGTAGATTTTTCACTTGTTTATGTTTTGTTTATATTACAATGAGTGAAAATAATACTGCCAGTGCGGTGTGACAAAATACACTTCCTCTGAAAGGAAGTTTTATACACAGTTGCTTATCAAGTGAATATATCTTGATTTGTAAGATTTGAAACTAGGATACAAGTAAAGAAACTCATTTAAAACTCATTGAGAATCCAGATTCAAAAACCTCATTGTACAGAACTAAAAACTCAGAGACAAAAATCTAAAAAACATACAAAAAAAAAGCTTTTACATCTTTTCTTTCTAAATACATGCCAGATTTAAACTGGACTATGATAAAAATGTAAATTAAATCAATTTTAACCTACTAATAACATTAGTTTAGTTTAGACAAGATTTTACATTGTTAAAGAAAAATATGATTGTTTTTCACCTGTATAAAAGTCACTGTCACAATGTCAGGGTGTTGCTAGGTGGTTGCTAGGAAGTTCTGGGTAGCTGCTTATTGGCCCACCCGAAATAAGCCCACCAAGAGTCTCTGATGACTCTATATTAAATTTTGTGTCTATATTAAATTTTGTGGCAGACAAAATCCATAAATCTGACTGTATAGAAAAGAATGAACCCTTGTTTCTTCAGTAACGTTTGCCTCAGCAAACACGGCTAATAGAGCAATTTCACCGTCACTGCTAATCACTTAAATCTTCAATCCCATAAATAAACTAGACAAACTATTATCACCCTGTTATCCTTTCAAAAACCAATTATTAAAAAGTGCCTGAGATTACCAGTAAACCTACAAGCGCTCACACACGCGCACAGTCAATCTAAATAACACAAAAGAAACCTTTAAACAGATCATCGCCCCATCACAGTTGCGATACTGCTGACCTAAACAGATGTTTTGTCTTACAAACGGCGGGCCGCGAAGTTCGCGCGCCGGCTGCCAGCGATGATAGAATTGATGCAATTTTGAAGCCTTGAAAAAAACAAGAACTTTGCTGAGACTCCCACTTTGAACTGGGAAGACGATCCACAAAGCTGAGGCAAATTTTAATTACATCGATTCAGCTTCCCAAAATGCAGAATTCTATCAGCCAGTCAGCACTGTCTGTGTTTTCTCTCGCTGCAGAGCAGAGGCCTTTTTTTGTAAGCCGGGCGCTTTGCACAGTCAATACACAAAACGCGTCAAGCACAAAAGCTCGGTTTTGCCGCTATCAACATAATATGTGAAAGTTCTGCGACGGAGGTGGCAAAAATCCTGCGCATTATTCAAAAGCCCCACTTTAAACTGATCACCATCGCAAAATGCAAACAAGCTGAGGGGAAATTGTGACATTTTGTGATGCTAATAGTTTATTAATGAGGAAAACGGTTGTTGTCTATCCCATTGACACTCATTTTATATTTATGTTCCTGTTTTTAAAACATAAGAAACTTTCAAAAGGAAATTTAATGGTTGCCAATTATATAAATAATCCACCATTTTGTGGAAGTAAATTGGTCTGACAGACATACTGTAGGTATCACACACACAGCTCATGTTTTACTGTCAGCAAGATGTCAGAATAAAATAAACCGCAAAGCAGACCTTCAAATCAAAACGAAGCAAAAATGCTGTTACCATCTTTCATTTTTGACTTTGGGCCTGTAATTTTGTTACTATTAGTCTAGTTCTTCGCTGCCTTGTCTAAAATTGCCTGCATTTGATCTTTTATTCAATTATTTCCACGCTGTTTTGCAGCGCCGCTACTTTTGATGTCACGCGGATACAGCATCCATGAGGAAAATCTTACTGCTCAGATGTTGCTCAGGAAACGTAATGGAGCCTGTAACACTTTAGCTTCAACTTTGGCTCAAATGCTTCTCTTTAGAACTCCTTAGGAGAAATAATATAGAAACAGCTGTTGACATCCACTGAAAGTAGTTTTAGAAATATTTAAGCATGTCTATCTTTGATGTCAGACTGCATGCTTTATCATCTAAGCACAGTTTGAAACACCACTGAGATCTCCTTTGGAGCTCTAGTGGAGACACAAGTGAGTACTTGAGTGTTATTCTCTGCAAACTAAAATCTGAGACTTGAAACTTGAACTAATATGGTTCTAATCTGACACTGACACAGCAAACTATGGTAAATTATAAGAACGTTTCCCCAATGTTTCTATTAAGTAAGAACAAGGTTAAAATGTTTAAAACATATCCTATTAACGTTATTGCTTGGTTACACAAATGTCATTTAAACATTTTTAATTCTGTAACATGTTCCATATAGAGTTTAATATAGAGAAAGTTCAACTTCTGTTACTGCAAAACAATTTTGGAACTTTGAGACAATGTTACCATTATTCATTTTGCAGACACTTTAACTCAAAGCAACTTGAATTCAACATATACATTTTTATCAGTACTTGTGCTCCCTGGGATTGAACCCACAACCTTCACACTGCCAACACAACGCTTTACCCATTGAGCTACAGGAACACACTGCCTCAGAGCGCTATTAAAGAGATCACATTAATGATCCTAATTTCCTCCGATACGTTCTATCTGTGCACATCCAGGCCAGAAAGTAAGTGTTCGGTTTGAAGTTCATTTGAAGTACAGCTGTGTGTTTGTGTACACAGCCCCACAACCCTTCCCCCCATTACACATGAATTGATCTGTTTCACCGCGGCATGACCAGCTCTGTCAAAAATGAGGAAAACAGGCGAGGAGGAATGATGGTGTTCTACAGATCGCCTCAGGCATGAATTAGTTTCCACCTGCCCTCCTCTGTTACACACTTAGCACCTTCTTTCTCTCTGTAATGCTAGTTGGCAAAGGCCAGGGGCGAAAAAATCTCTTTATGTTGGCTGGTTTGTTTTGAAGACTGAGTGAGGAGGTGGCCGTGGATAATTTTACCGGGTTAACTGCTCTGACCTGAAGGTAATTGTCAGAAACCGCTGTCATACGCTTTTTACATCTTTAGTGTGTCCCTTTGGTTTGTCCTCTGAGGTGAACTGGTCTGATCGCAGTGGATGAAAACAAAAGTTTATGTTAGTCACAGCTGTACGCAGAGTTCTGCTCCTGTTTTCCACAGTTCACATGTTTTCCAGGAGAAAAAAACGTGGCTACATTTTTTATAGTGCTTTTATTTTAATTGCCTCTAAAATGACGTATGTTTCTAAATGACATCATGTCTTTTTCATGACATCATCAACATCTCTATTTTCAATGGAATGATGAATGATGTCACATCTCCCAAATATATTAAAGAAATAAACATTAATAGCCTGGTAAGCAGGGAGAAACAGGGAGAAAGACTTGTTGGTTTAAGAAAACAATTATGTATTTTTTTTTAGATTTTTACAAACTGTTTTTTAAAGATCACTAAAAATCAAAGCAGGGGGCCTAGGGTTCAAGTCCAGCTTGCGCTAATTCCTTTTTCCATTCCCCTTCTTAGCAGTGCAAAGGATGTGGGTTCAGTCCCAGGGAACACAACTACTCTTAAAATAAGTACCCATTTATTTCATTGTCTGCTAAACATAAATGTGATTATGTGACTTTGATGTCTCTAAAGTAACAGAACTATAATGTCTGAGTACCACCATTTTGATTATTCTGCAAACCAGCTGAAACCAAAACACTAACAATCGCATGTGAAAATGTGTTAAAGTTAAACCCTGTGAGAAACAGGACGGGCTTGAATTAGCAACCGGCTAGCCGTGTTGATGTTTTGACAGCGCTTTGTACTGCACGATTGTTCTCCAGACAGCTGAGCAAGAAAACACGCTCTGTGTTGTTTGAAAGCCCAAATGGATATACCGGGGTGTCATCAAAGTTTGGCACCCCTTCTGTCAACCCTTAATCTTCCGCTGAGAGTCCACGTCTCTGATCGCTTGTTTCAATCGATGGTGTTTGAATAAAGGGGTAAGATGTCAAACCTGCGATATTTCCCAGCAACACAATCACCGAACAGTCTTGTGACTCCACCGTGACGTGTGTTATCAATCAATAGTTGCCCACTCACATACAGGATAAAGTTGATAGTAACCTAAATAGGACACATCTGTTTCTGTTAGTTGAGTCAAAGTTTAATTAATTCTCAAGTCGTTTTTATTTTTAGTTGCTGTGTTTTTATTTATTGCTGTACGGTAATGAGGTTGAATAATGGAAATGTGTTGCTCCGCTGTTAGCCGGGTGCGCATTGATGCGCGACACAAAACCGCACAAAACAAACTCGCCAACGTTTGCTTCAACCCGTTTGTACCTCTATCGTCTTTTATATCACCTCAAAACTCGCTCACGAGAATCACTGGAGAATCATTTTTTTCCTCACAACTTTTTAAAGAGAAAATTAGTCTTCTCCCCTCCAGCGGAGTTCAAGGACAGATCTGTACAACCCGGAGAAACACACAGCAGCTAAGACCTTGGTTTCGGTGTCTAGGGACCGTTTCATGCCTGGATTGAGCTTAGACGGAGCCGTAACCCTAAGCCCTTCGCTTCCAGGATCAATAGAAGTTGAAACAGTGCAAGCGCTTTGTCTTTATTGGTCTGTTTCCTGACGTTTAAGCGTGTGTCTTTGTGTTCATTTTGGCAAGTCGCCGGTTTAAGCAAACAGCCGTAGCATGGCATTGAAAGCTATAGCAATTTTTACTTACCGTTGTTGTATATCAACCGCAAAACATGTTTTTATCTAGTTAATAAAAAGAGGAAAGGGGCAATGTGATCAGGCTTCAAAAAGTCAATAAACAAATAAATAAAATGAGATTAATATTATTTATTTGTACAGTAGAATATGTAAAGCACTAGATAAAAATGTAAAAAAATATAAAATTATGAATAATAAACATTTTTAGTTTAATTTCCAGCAAAAATATAACAGTATAACATGTAAAAAAAATTAGCATGGCACCTGAGGCTAGAGTTTTCCAAACTGAGTTTTTCTTGTTATATATTCACACCTCTCAATTGTCTTTCACCGATCATGTCCCACAGTGGGGCGCGATTGCAATAAAATCGTGCTTTACAAGACTTTTCTATAATTAGCCTAGCATGAAAAGTTCTCTCCCTGGTCAGATGGTCAGTGCTTGAGGGCAATATGTCACACCGCGTGGGCGCAAAAGGTAGCCAAACCGCGGCTATCACGGACCAGGTGCAATGGCAGACAAATTTGGCTAGCGTCTACCCATTTTGGGCGATGCTAGGTTAAGCGTAGATTGCCAGGCTGCTAGCGAGAGACTAGTTTAAGAGACATCATGCCCATACCCTTCACCCCCTTAGAAACATTGGCACGCCATTGTAACTTGAGAGCCTCTGAGTCCTTGAACGACTTCAGAAAGTTGCAAAAAAAAAAAGAAATAAAGAGTCAATGGCTAACAAGGCTGGAAAATCAACTATGGATCTTTATAATAACTTCCAATGTTAAGTCCCTGTTTTGGCTGCAAAACTAAACAAATGAGGTTTGTCTGAGTAATGATGTATTTGAACGGAGCGCTCCACGCAAGGGCAAGACCTTCATCTGTCATCATTTGTCTGACTGCGTGAACTTACCTCAGTGCTTCGGTAGTGGACACGAGCAGCATTGCGGACATCTGATGTACGTCGCATCAATTATATTCAAAATCACTCGTTTACCACAAATAATAAATAGTCCGCCCGCCGTTACGCTTTGTCTTTGTCCTTCCTGCATGCTAAAGTGGTTTAAAATAGCAAACCATTCTTGGAGAGGACAGATACTTATTTAACTGTGTAAGACGGCGGTTCTTAAAATGTTGAGGTCAAATACATCAATGTAACTTCATGTGATTAATAAGCAAATTTAAACACATTCATATTATGTAAATGTTTCTGGAAGCTTCTTTTGTCTGTGCAGTACGTGGATCTATTATATTCAGATTATATTATTGATATCGTGCTTCTTTTTAGAAGCAAACCACACATAACATTGCATTGCATCATGTTATTGGTCATAGATGCTTATTTTAAAAGCAGACAACATAATTTCCCACCTTTATGTCTCTCGCCGCGGTTAGCGATCCTGCTAACATTGTGACCCTCTGTTGACCTCTCACATTATTCTGCCTCAAGCGATCTCCACACCTTTGACTTCCATGGTTTCACACCATCTACAACACAATTAGCCATTAAGTTACAAATATGGCTCTGATCTGTTCATATTTACATAAGAAACTGTCATAGATTTTAATTTAGATTATTAATATAGTCGATTTCATGCACACTATTAAATCTGCAGGTTGTTTAATGTTAAAATAATTTCAATACATTTGTGCAATACATTTAATTTTCACATCTCTTTTAAATGTTTTAACTCTGTTCTAGTAAACAAGCTTAAGCATATTAATGTGACAAGGCAGCACTGGCTCAACCAATAGCATGAGTTTGTACTGGACAACCTGTTTGATTGACCAATGATAAGCAAGGACGTTTTCATGAGACTTGTTCAAAAACATCAAACATCAGTTTTGCAGGATGATAACCGCTAGTCTTGCAGAACTTAGACACACCGCCTAATATTTATGGCTGGCACCTTTTTGAGAACAAAGAATCAACATTAAATAATATATATATAACCTTAACTTTTCTGTGGGAAGTTTTGATCAATGAACACAATACTAATTCCACCCACCACAATAAAAGCAAAAAGTAAGAAGTCTAAAAGTCTGGAACTAGCGCTAGTTATCCGTTTCCCGGTTGAAGTTTTTGGGTTAGGATAAAGGAGTGTGGTGTCCTTGTAGAATATGGATGATGAATTGTCCTCTCTGTATTGATACTGCGGTTATGAATCTTTCAAGGTAGACGAAATATCAGACGAAAAGCACCGGAGCGTAAACATTAACCACCAGTCAATTTTGTTCGACCAACAGATCGATGCATAAATAAATAATTATCGTTCGGTAAAATGCATTGATTATGTTCTGACGCTGAAGCAAATAAGTAATAACATTTGGGTATTTCGGCTTATTTATCATCTGGAAGTGTAATTTGACAAACATCATTTTGGCACCTTTTGCAATAACAAGAACTTAACGATCACAATATATGAGGTCGTCATATTTTGAGGTAGCAGGATTGTATTATAAGTCCTGTGGGCAGAGACTGAAGCAGCAGCCCAGCAACAGGGCAAACATCAGTATGGACCTCGGTGAGCACAACTGGTCACAACCTCTTTACTCACGGCCCCACTGAGCCCGGGGTCAGCGCACCTGAACCCTGCCCCTCACACTGGGCATCTGGGCATGCAGCCATTGAACCAGTCTGACCCACACTCCACACTCTTATTCCTTGGAGGTTTGCAAACAACATGGGAAACACACACTGGCAGTTTGCTAATGTATAAACTTCACTTTTTTCTAGAGATTGTATAGAGTTATATAAACACTTTGATGTTATAGACGAATGCGTCACTGCACAAGTCATGTTTATAGTATTAATGCAAATGGAAGTGACCACAATGTTAAACAGCAAAAAATCTTCATTTGAATTTTTGTTTTAAAAAATAATCTATATGGTACATTTATGTGAGAGAAAAGTGTTTTTTAAACTCTAAACAAACCCAAAATTAAGGTCTATATTTTTACCAGTGGAGTTTTATTTGAACCCTAACTTTGCACAAGGTTTATGAGGGCTTCTGTGACTAAACTACATTTCCCACAATTCCCCAGGGCAACAAAAATGTTAAAGTACATAACTTTAAAAGCTTCTTGTCTGTCAGAATGCAGAAAAGAAGGATACGTGAACTTGCCTGAAACTTCTATTTTATTTCCAGCAAAATCACATCTTAGATACGACTTCCAAACTTGTACGTTTGAACTTCACAATACAGAAGCGCTTGAAGGCGGCGTATCGTTTTCTATTAAGTCGGGCCACTAAGTATCAGGCTGTATTTTGGTCAATATCACCATCTTGTGGACACGAACCTGTTTTTACCCAAGATACCTCAAAGCAGAGAAAGCGTTTGAGGAATCATTTACATCAAAAACATCCACACGTACAACTCGTGACTATAATACATGTATTGAGGTGGTTTGTGTAAAAATATAACACGTGGCCAAAAGTATGTTTTAATAAACTCCACAGAAGACACATATTAGTGCACGGCATTGACAAGCATGTTTCTTCTGGACTAAAAAAGTCTAGATTTACTGAATTAGATGTGGAATAACTTCACCAGTCTCCATAAAGTCTAAAGCTGAAATCCACTAAATACCTTTTAGATGCAAATCCACATCTATCTTCTACCAAAACCTAGTGGAAACCAACACATATACAAGCTATAAAAAGACAGCCACAGTCATTATTATTCATGTTATTGTTGTAAATGCCCAACAGGGCATTTGATTTGGTTATTGGCAGTCGACATACATCCACATAGCATAAGTAGAATCAATACTTCTAGCCAGACCAGAACTAGCATGAAACAAGTTAAAAAGCAACCATAAGTGTCAACTAGAAAGAAAGGAGTAACCGGAAAAACAAGAAAAGCGGTAAACAAGACACTCTCATGAGTGAAGCCATTTGTCCACATCTTCACCTGCTCAGGGTCAGACAGGAAATGAGACGACTTTATCATTGTTGTCACTTTGTCTTTGGTTGGTTAGGCAGCTTTCTCTCATGGATTGGCGTCGCGGATGACGGCGCAGGTGAGACCCACCGAGAGATCCCCACCAGTCTCCTTTCCTCTCGAAGAGCCCCACTTTTTAATATGCAACATCTGTGCCGGGAGAGCTTTCCAAAATGGCTGTTCCTTGGAGGATGACAGTGGAGTCTGCTTGGAACTTGGGCAGGGGGCGTTTGTAACTGCGAGGTTATACACAGATGTAAGCGATCTTTGCAATGTCACACCGTCCTTTGATACGATGGCCCGGGGAGGACTATTTTTGGGAGGCCGGTTCCTTGCTTCTACTTGGCAATGAGTTTTGCTGTCCACCCTTTACATAACAAACCCTGTTCTCAGATCATCAGATCTTCACGTCTAGCAGGTGCTACGGGTGTAATCTTACACCGAGCGAGACCTCAAGCTCAAACGTGTGCCGGCGGAGACGACGACAGGCTCCGATACGTTAGGAACATGAGCGAGGAGGACCGTGCACCTGCCGTTCCTCTGGGATCTCCGGATCTTGGAGGAAGAGGCTTAGGGACTTGTTAGGAATCCCGAGGACGCTGGAGATGGAGAGGGAGGCGTCTGCCTGTGCATCTTGTCGGCAGACCAGCTCTCTGTAGATGCTCAGGAAAACAAAAACCGCTGAGAGTGATGACTGGGTCTTGAATAAAGATGCGTGGAAGGTGTTCAGTGATAGATGTAGGAAAACAGAGACTTAATATATAGCTGTATATAGTCTACCTGCAGTACATATATATATATACACACATATATATACACACACACACACACATATATATATATATATTATATATACACATATATAAGCAGTATATATCTGCAATGCTGCTTGCTTGATGTTCCTCAGACATTTTCTGCAACTGATTCAGCCTGGATGGCTTAAAGGAACTGCAAACCCCCAAAACACAATTCAGTCTTTATTTACTTACCCTCATGTCGTTCCAAACATATGCTGCTGTTGTTTTTCTGTGGAAGACAAAATTAGACATTGTGAACACAACAAATACTCTATTACACACAGTTTAAAATCACGGCGAAGCAGCTGTGAGGTTTAAAAGGGACTAAAGTTACCATAAATGAACTTTAAAGAGGTTAATGATGAGAGAATTGCAATTTTTAGATACACTTTTCCATTCAGGTCCATTCAACTGTTTAATAACTTGCAGTCGTTTAATAAACTATTTCATTTAAGATTAAAGTTAAAAAGTTAGTCTATAACGTTAAAACACCGACAGTGATGATGTCATTGTAACGCTGTAATACTGGATTCTGATTGGCCTCCTCGAGGCGGAAACGACGCTACGCATAATCGCATGAAACGAGATGCGCTTTTGGTAAAGCGATTTATTTACACAAAACCCAAACTAAAACACTCTTCCTCCGGGTTTTATTTCCTTTTAAAATGCATCTCAATTGGCATTTTGTGGTGTGAATTAAACACTGAATTAGATCTATGTAATGAAAACAGTGGAGGGTGCGTCTGTACGCGCGCACACACTTACTGTAGTGCGTTTTTACGCACAGATAAGCCACAGCGACGGGTCCCATTGGCTGCCATGGGGAGCAGTTTATGAATATGAATATTCTTATAAAAAGAATAAAAGTAATTCAGCACTTTGGCTAAGATGTGAAGGGCCTAGGATTATTCCACCAATTGACAAATAAGACAAAGAAATGGAGACATTAGAAATAAGATGGAGAGAGTGGGGGTGCATTCTTCCTCCATGCTTACGAACACATTCATATTTAATGTTCATCCTCGGGAGCCGCGTTTGAGTAAAGAAAGATGCCGTTGCTGTTTTTCCCACAGCCCTTGAGCCAACCCCTTGTGACAGCCCTCCGCTCCATCCCAGCGAATTATCCGCATGAGCTCCCGCGAACAAAAACAGCCCAGCGCGGGCGAAGCGCGGCCCGTCGCCGAGGAAGGAGCGCTCTGCCCGCGACCGGGGTGGTGGGGGCGGGCACGTCACTTCAGATCAGCGATCTCATCTCCCTGTATCTCCAATCGTCTCAGTTAGTTTCAACGCGGAGGAGGAGACGTCGAGAAAAGATCTCAGCTGCCGAGGCTGTGGAGGAGAGAGATGATACGGTGGACGGAGGTTCTGCGGTGATGCTTGGCTGCAGGTCCGAGCAATCGGTCACTGACGCATATTTATATACTGTGGTCTTATTATTGCAGTATGTAACAGACTGTGTGTCTGCTGTGAAACCATAGCCCTGCGAACACGCATTAAAACGCATATGTAGATTCATATAACAGCAGAAAATACATTCAAAGCCTTTTGTATTTCCATTGTTTGCATATAATGAACTCATCTGGCCTAACTTGCAAGGATACAGCAGCTAGATGGATTGATAATATTTTGGAAGGTTAAATCTAAACTGTTTTAGTTACTTTTTATTATGAAACATGTATATTTAACATATACATTATATCTTAATATTCATAATGGCTTACATTGCATATCAGAATTAGATTTATATTACTAGTTATTCTTCATATAATTATGACTAAAACTACCTATGGATTATTCACAAACGTTTAAAGAATAGCTCATAATGTATTGCATGTGTCTTAATGCATTTTGCTTGTCTAATGACTTACAATAATTTAGCATCTATTGCACTATTAAACTATTATTAAAACCTTTTGTTTAGTGCATGTAACAGCTGTTAAGACTATGTTAAGACACATTTTAACTCATTTTTACTTGTACTTTTTTGTGCACCTTTGTGTCGACACAATTGCTTAAACTTATTAGGTACAAAGCTTGCAAATTCTTCGTTGTTAAAAAGTCTTTAAAACATGTTTAAAGCGATAAATAGGTAAGAATGATCTTATAATGTACTATGAACTGTTGTATTAACTGCAACTGTATGTAACTGTTACCAGCTACTATAAATTGTAGCTTTAATTTATAAATGTAGGATGTATAATAATGCATAAATATTGCATACATTATATACAGTCTTCATTAAAAGGCCAAACATAATAAAATGTGTAGTATGACGTTTACTTTTAGCTCAAAATGACAAAACATCGTGGTTTATTTTTCTTGTATCAAATTGTGTGATACATATTCATACATACATACATACATACATACATACATACATATATATATATATATATATATATACAGTCAGTAGACTGTCTGAGAGTCTGTAGTGCGTTTATGTGGAGCGCAACAGCGCCCTCTAGCGGGTACAGCTGTAACATATTGAAATAAGTTTGACCACTGGTCCACGGAGACTTTATTAGCAAATCACTTCTTCTGGCCTCTTTCTCAAGGATATGAGTTGACGCCGAAGGAGACTTGAAAAATCGACTATCGTAAAAATAAACTTGTCTTTGAAGATACATGCTCACCAAATTGGCCCAAATTTAAAGCTATACGCATAGACGTGCCTGCAATTACACAGACCCCGAAAAGTGCGCTGAGGACGGAAACTTTGTTATAGAAACCCAGGTCTGGTTCATTTGATTTATACGTGACGACGAAGCCATTTTTAATAAACATGAAAATATCATAAATCAGAGTCGTTAATAAACCAGCAAGCATCAGTTATGAAGGAAGGATGAGCTTTTACACATATTTTGGTTGAATAACCTCTGCGCGACAGCCCCAGTTTCAAAGCAGCTCACCGACTCCCTCAACCTTTAATAAATGAAAGAAAAATAAATAGAAACATCGTTTCATCCGTTTTAATAAGGGATCTGCCTGTTTGGTTTGCTGTACAAATCGACTAGAATTAGTTGTAGGGATTTGTAAGCAACTAAATCCTTAAAAACGTAAATCCTTTGTGGTTGTTATATGTACAGCTGTCACAGCAAACGCCGGATCCGTCTCGTAATGGTGGTAATGCAAGAATTCCTGTTGAAGATGTTACCTGCGAGCGTGTTTGTGTTTTTGTCGCAGTCTTTTTTGCTCAAAACCCGCATTCAACTGCGCGCCTCGTCATCCATATTCATGCCATATTTGCCGCGAGGCATTTCAGCGTCTCCTATAAATAGCGCGTGGAAGAATAAGAGATTTACAAAGCCACGCGTTCAGACGAACGTTCCGGTAAACAAACGGTTTCTCACAAACCCTTGCGTTCAATCTGCGGCGTAAACAAGAGTAAATGATCTTTGGGGTCATTTTAGGGTAACGTGTAAACGCGTGACGCAGTCCGGGCACTTATTTCCACATCACAACGCGGCTCGTAACTTGTGTTGACAGATGTATGGATTTGCATGTTGCCTTGTGAATATGTCAGTGCGATTTGTATGAGTCGGATGAAGCGTTCCGGGTTTGGTTTTAAATGTCACGGCTGTTTGCTCAGATAGGTGGTGAGAGTCGTTCTCGTGCGCGTTGTGCGCCATGACTTTGGGAACGTTTGAGCAGCGGACGGTTTTTGCGCAATGTTTGTTTATTCTGATATAATAATGGCATCGATTTCATTGCAGTTAATATGAATATATGTTAAATGTGTAATAAATAAACTTATTTTTGGCTCGTGTGGAATTAAATCGTGGTTACCAGCAGTGCAATGTCATGTAAACGGGGGCACAGCAACTTTCTCCTGTCTTTACATCAAGCAATATAGCATCTTAAATGAACAGCCTTATACAGATAGCATCTTAAATGAACAGCCTTGTAACGCATACATGCGTTACAAGGCTGTTCATTTAAGATGCTATCTGAAGGTTAAATATTTGGGCTTCCCAAATATATCTAAACTTTTATAGTTTGAGTTCTTATCTAGAGCACTTTTCTCTAGAGTGTTTTTCTAGTAAATACACTGTTTACGTTCTGAACGTTGGTTTATATGAAAGATAGAGAGACATTTGTGCGAAGTTAAGTTAAAATAAAACAGAGATATATAATAGAGATATATTTCAGTGTGTTTATTAGGATATCAGGATTATCCTACAAATTATTTCTGACAATATGATTACAGTTCAATTATTACCAATACATTGAACCAATGCCATATCTGTCTGTATTAAGCTCATGTTGTTAAAATAGATTTTTAATACAATACCTGTTTTTTAAACGATAAATAAGACGAAGCACATTGTTGTGAATGTTTTCTAAACAGCAGTTTCTCAAAACCACCAGTAGAGGTCAGCAGTCACCTAATATTAACTGTTCATTCAGTTCAGAGGTTAAACTCATTGCATTAAGACATTAAGACCAACTGGGAAGATGTCAGACATTTTTAAACGTGGCATTAAATGAGTCCGTTTGTTAGGCATTTAGGCTCCCAGGTTAAATTGGTTGCATTCTGGTTTTGATCTGTATCATTTTCCTGCAACTATTTGGTTGTAGCTTTTCCGGTCACAGGCGTGTTTTAAAGGTAATGGCTTCTTTAGGCACGCACAGGGGTTAAAGGTTGTGTCCGGTCGGAAAAGCTAATTTCTGGGAAGCCGGATTAAGCAACATGCCTGAGGCTGTGCTCTCAAACACACACACACACACACACACACACACACACACACACACACACACACACACACACACACACACACACACACACACACACACACACTAATGAACAGATCTTCATATAATTGAAGTAACTATGGCAATGCAATTGAAAATAATGTTTGATGTATCATGAATCATGATATTGATGTATTTATTTCACACTGTTTGCTGTGGATGAGAGATATTGTTTGAGAATAATGAGAAAGAAGATGTGCTAGATGTTTTTACACAGGCAGCCGATGTGCTTCCTGTGATCCTCGCTGTTGACAGTATGTGGGGCAATTAAAACGAGGAATAAACCACAGTTTACCCCTCTTCCAGTATCTCATATGCCAGCGGCTACAGTGAGCTGTCAACCTGTAGGATGTCTATACAGATACCTGTCACTCTCTCACACACACACACATCGCAGCATTTACCGTTACGGAGTGACATGTGTACAAACAGCTGCACGCTACAGCCTCTTCAAAGCCCACCCACACAGGAAGCAAACACATGTGGATCGTGACCTTAAAAGACAGGAATCAAACGGCATCGCCACGTTTTTGAGCAGGTAAGCGTGTTTTCCAGCATAGAAACACCAGAACAAACACACATATGTCGTTGCATATGCATTCGAAAGCTGGATTGTTACAGACACATGAAAACAAAAGCTTCACACACAGATGTTATGATGTTATAGACAGCGGTGATCGTGGTGTGATCCGAGCCGGTTGGCCTTTTAAGTGCCATTTTTTGACAGCAGCAACAGGAATACATTTACAAAGCAAATCAGGCCCAGCAGAGCTCTGGCTATTCACAGCCCAGACAATGGATGAAATCTTCACCACAAATTGTGTCTCGATTGCTGAATTTCATTATATTGGCCTGACAAAGGCGACACAATGTCGTTGTACAAACACTACTAAAATTGTCAACTTTGTGCATGTAAAAATGCATAGCCACCTCCTAGAACACCTTAGCAACCAATTAGAAATTTCCTTGCACTGCTCATAAAACCTTATCTATCATCTAGCCATGGCTTAGTAATCACTCAGAATGCCCTAGCAACCACCCAGAATACCTTAGCAACCACTTAGCAATGCCCTCTGAACTATTCATAAAACCTTATCTATCACCTTGCCGTGCATTAGTACTCGCCTAGACTGCCATAGCAACCATGCAGAAAATCTTAGCAACCACTTAGCAATGTCCTAGCACTATTTAGAGAACCTTAACAGTCACCTATCCCTTTACCTCAGTAACTGCTTAGAATGCACGCCTAGCAACCACTCACCCAGAAGGCCTTAGCAACGACATTATTTTCACAAAACTTTATTTCACGAGCTCTTTAACAGTTAGCCACTTTGAATTAGCATTGCTAATCACGGGCAGTTTTGTCCACAACCCCAACGTGACACACTGGAGCAGGAAACCTCTCAGACGAGCTGATTTGACTGGTTTATCACTTCAAAAGGTTCTTTTAAAACACAGTCTCAGCATGAAAGGGCTTCACGCTATCAGAGGGTTCGAACCAGATGGCAACCCACAATATTGATGTCTTTGAACAGCCGAAGCAACCAAGTATATAGTCTGAGCCACATTATACAGAACTGGACCATGATATTTTGACTAATGTTGGCTCTCATTGCGACAGCTGACAAGAAAGAGTCCCATTTATCTAACTTAATAGTAGCTCAAGGGCTGGTCTAAAATAATAACTCACTGGCCCAAATAATTAGAACTCAGCAAAGTGTTAACAGGAAATTGGTTCAGGTCACAAAGATTTCACTCTTCAACTGCCAATTTTTTAGCAAATCTGATTACGGTATTTCAACCGACCACAAGTATAGTCACACCGGACTTGAGAGAATTCAAAATGTCCACAGGTCTCCCTTGAAATACAAGGCGACAATTGAATACAATATCACACAAAAAATTTAATTGTGTAATACAACTATTATCAGCTTTTACTCCATCTATAATTTTTGAGAGGGTAACGCTATGATGTATCGATCTCCTATTGGTCAGAAATCTTTACATGATGTGAATTTGCAAGATATGAATTCTAAGCTGTCCGCAGAATGGAAGTGGAATTAGAAATCTAGTGTGACCACTCCTTCACATGCTTCACAGCCAATCAGAACGTACTGCCATCAATTTTTAGCCAATTAAAGGGGCTGACAGTAAGTAAATGACAGAAGTTTCCTTTATGGGTAAACTATACCTGTAACCTTAATAAGGGCCGCTATTATTACCAATGTTTACCAAGCACCATTGATAAGACCAGATCTCAAATCCTTGGCAAAAATGACTCATTAACACATAAAATGCAGACGCAGACTGCCCCACATACAGCGTAACCTTCATTCAACTGTGACATTTACGGCAGAAATTCAGCCGCCCAGACAGGTTATGAAAGATCTGCTGTACATCAGCCAGGCCAGACATTCATCATTAACTTTCATGATGTTTATCCGACGTTCAACCCGGTTGTGTTTAATGTTTCATTAATGGAATAAACGTTTATAAATAAACGTTGAATCCAGTACTGATGCAAACAGCATATTTCACAATTTTGTAAACATGCGATCTTGGACTTTTTTTTACACTTATCGTGGTTTATTGATTCAGGCTATAAACATAAATAGCCTTTTAAAAGTTATAAAATAAGATAAAAGTTATACATGACAGTTAATTTAAGACACTGTATTCTATTAAGGTGAACTATTTACATAATAATCTCATGTAGAATAAAGCTTATATAAAAATGTCACATTAAATATTCAATTAGAACTAAAATATATGCATTTGTAACTCAATATAATAATACAAAGACATTAAATAATAAAAAAAACATTCAAACATCAATATTGTGTGTGTGTGTGTGTCTGTGTCTGTGTGTGTGTGTGTGTCTGTGTGTGTGTGTGTGTGTGTGTGAATTCAGAAACAGCCTCACATTGAACAAGTCACTGTAACTTGTGAAAGCTTTTGCCATCTTATTTAAAAGAACGAATCTATTATGTTACAATGACGTTCTCAGTGAGGTCTAAATTACACTAACTGCAGTGATTGAAAAGGCTTTTCAGAGGCGGAGTTGAACGCTGTTGTGTGTTTCCACTGAAAGCTTAGTCAAAACCCTGATATGTGTGTGTGTGTGGGTGTGTGTTTGGGCTACAGTCTCAATTCAATAAGCTTCTATGCCTACATTCTCATTCAGGCAGTGGATGTGCAATTAGTCCGTATAACAAAACAAAGGCGCAGTTACTTTATATCACGCAACATTAAGCGTGTTTTATGGTTCGTAGCGCCCACATCAGTGTTATATTGCCGGCATTTAAATGAATATTTCTGAGAATCGCATCAGTTTGATGTTTATTGCTTATATTGATCACAGGAGAGAGCAGAGACTAATTCTATCCTTTACTAATACAACTTGATGAAACTAAAACTTTCATGCGTTCACTGTCACTTTCATGTGTCACTTACCATTAGATATCATGAGAAACTTTCACTGACGTAAGAGATCTAAATGATGACTTTCTTAGTGTATTAAACGGTTTCCTTACCAGACAAGACACAATGAGTTTAGCTACAAGAAATGCGTCCATCTACACCGAATGCGTTGTGACACAACTCTGCATTGATGCAAATATGCAACATCAAAATGCTTTGCTGCTAGTCACAGCTAGCCAGTATACAAGGCCAAAAATACCTGTATATAACATTTGGTTAGGACATTTTGTCAGAAATACTGAATATTGTAAACAAAATAAATACAATTGTTAACTAAATTGTGGTTAAGACAAAACTGAACATGGCAGAGATTAATTTATCCCTTAACCTGTCGTCTCCTAGTAACACAGTTTATATAGGTAGACAACTCCATTGTGTTTGGAATGATCTGTATAAAATTTATATAACAACTACATTTATCAGCCATCTGTAGCTTTGGTTCAATCTTCCATTATGTAATATCTATGAATCATATACACAGAAAAGCACACAGACGTCAGGCAGTGTGTTCAAAAAACACACCGAGTAAAATAAGGACAAATTTTCAGCATGCATTCAAGATCAGGCACTTGAAACTGCTCTCATGCGCTCATAATGGCTGTTTACACTTAAGCGTTGTGAGACAAATATCAGGATGTTGTCTCTGGTTTATTTTTGATGGCTCCAATAATAGCTTCACACACACTTCACTGGCGATTATATTAACAGAGGGCTTCCTTTGCAGTTTGGTGGTCCACTCGGGTATAAGCGAGTGTGTGTGTGACACGATTTCATCTGCTTAAGATGGGATGTACGAAAATAAGACCAGCATAAATACATGAGAAAACCAGCGATGAACGTAAACATGAATTGAAGTCGCTTTCAATAAAGTCATAATGAAGCTTTGTGTTCAATTTTATACTTAATTGAATGTTAAGTAATGTTATTTCTCATAAACAATTAATAAGTTATAATCAGTACAATGATACACTGATGATGTCAAAAGATTATGCAATGTTATATGTCCATAAATGATAATCATTCAAATACCATTATATTTACCATGATCTTACTTTGCAACAATAATATTTGACTGACATATTCTTTAAATTGAATATTTTCTTAAAAGCACTTTTTTATTATTATTATTAATAGGTTTTCACATGTTGTTTGTTTTTATGCTACCATGGTGTTGAATAAACATGTATCAGGTTTCCACGACCCAGTAATAAATTCCCAAATCTGAAAACCAATAGTCTGCATTAATAATCATAACTACAGCCCCCAAAACATCTTATTTGAATCTAGTTGAAGTTCCACTCGCCTGTAGGGGTCGTAGGGAGTCCGTTACCACTGAAAAATATCTAGCCATACTTTGACGTCATGGAGCCCTTTAAAGAGTTGATTGAAAGACCAATAAGTTAGTTGTGGGGTATTGACCACAAATTTTAAAAGGCAAAATCTGTGGTATAGTAAGTTCGTCTTATCTAAAAATCAACCAAATTAGCACCTTTTAAGTTTATTGTTGCTAAAAATAAATAACCATTTTGCATGAACACGTCTGAAACGTTTGAAGGTTGAGCGTTGGTGAAAAGCACTTTGGCGCATGAAGTACCTTTAATGAATGTACAACAGAACTTTCTCTTACAGCTTGTTTGAGAAGATCAAGGGCACTAGACAATGCTAGCAAAACTAATCATTATGCTAAAGCTAATTTAAGAGCCTTAAGTGTCTCTAAAACAATTAGAGACACTATAGCAACAAACCGAGAGTGCGTCTGATGGAGACATTGTTTGTTTCGGTGAGGTGACAACCACGTTTCCCATTTTGGCGGTTTAGTTTCGTTTCATTTCGTTTCGTTTAGAAGCACAGCACAGATATCAGATGTCACACATTAGTCTGACTTGTCCCAACATCCTTGCCTGTGAGACACAGTGTCTTTAATATTCAAATTCAAGGCCAGAGATAGAGAGAGAGAGAGAGAGAGAGAGAGAGAGAGAGAGAGAGTGGTGATGTGGCATCTATTTGAAGACTATGCAGAAAGCATAAATATAAATCACACTTCTTAGCACATGAAAGAGTGATTCTCTGTCACAAAATGGTGATATATTTAGTACAGCCCAATAAAATGTAAAAACTGTATAGGAACGTTGCCTCATCACATAAACACAGTGTCTACACACTCTATACTGAGTTATTTTGTTTAGAAAGAAGCATTTTAAACATGCCTCACAGAATAATGTTTCAATCATAAAGCGCCACTTTGATTCATCAGTGAAATTATCAAAATTATTCCACAGTTTAGAGTGAAAAAAAGACTCAATGCTCTGAGTTCAATCAGATCACGCTGCGTATGAATCTACAGTCACCATGCAAATCAAATATTTATGCACGTGACAGTTCTGTTCTGGGGAGGCTGGATAAAGATGCATCTGACAGTCGGGCTCACGTGACATGCGGTCTGATGCACTGGCATTTGTGTGTACTGATGCATATCTGATTTACCAACAATATCAGATCTCACATGCATATGCGTCTCATATGCGACTGCACAGAAACATTGTGCATCATTCATATATGTTCTATATAGTTCATATAAGTAACTTATGCAATGTTTAATGTTCATGGCTATACAATACGGCTTTGACATCACAAGCGTTGGTTTCTAGAATGATTTACAGAAAGTACTGTGGCATACAATACTAAAGTACAGTAATAGGTACATTCAACAAATTATTATCTGTATTATACAGTAGAATATGATATGATATTATATTAAATTATAGCTAAAAGCCCCTTTTGTCAGATCAAAGTCAGCATCTCCATGTTTTTTTCCCAGTATGTCCAGGTTGCCATGGGCGAGAGAAAGCTTCATGAGAGAGAGACAGACATGCACGCTGCGTCTTTCTAATGCTAATTTGGGACGGTTCTCCTAGCGTGTTGTACTTGCTTTAGCGATGAGCTGTCCATCTGTTTGTTCTTCTTAAACAACAGACGTCATATTAGATTCTTTACACATATTCCTAACAGTTTGCGTTTTGATTGCATTGTAAAGTCAAATAATTCTTTGATGTTTACCCTGAGTCAACACTGAGTTTCTCGTCATTCAGGACTTAAGCTAACGTTCCATGATCTATAACCGTCAGTGACTGAAAGAGCTGAACTAAGGCTGAACTCAGAGCTAAACTCAGGGCTAAACTCAGGGCTAAGCTCAGGGCTAAGCTCAGGGCCGTCAGCAGGTGCTGTTTGCAGTTGGCTAATGGCTATTGAGAAAATATTACACAACATCCTGTCCCATGATTAACCAGGGCATCAGCGGGCACCTGCTCGGCTAAGATGTGCCAGCAGGGCACTTTTTTTAACCCTGAGCTACTTGAGTTTAAGTCAAACATCTGTAACATATGTACGTCTTCAGAATGTTTGCAGTTAAAATCTGACTAATAAATATACTAATATAATACTTAATATGGGAGAAATTATAACAGTGGGTATTTTAAACAGACTTAAAAACGTGAAATTATCATCAAAATATTATTGAAATGACCATTTTTTAAAAATAAATATGGGGAGAGTTATATTTTAGGTTTATAGGTTAAATGTAAAAGTAGGGTAGGCAACTTAGCAATAGAAAGCTAGCGCTAACGGCATAAGAACCTGCCTTGCCTTCAGAGTGCTCTCCAAAGCCACGCCTCCTTCAAAAGTGTGCAGAGATATGCAAATCCAAAGTCCGACAGGCAAGCAGGACATCGTATCATTGCATTCAGGCTGAATGCAACGATTGGATGAACATTTGATGGTCCTGTGTCACATAAGACAAATAAACCACTTCAGATCGTGAAGAGAATTTCAGCATATCAACAATAGTGCTGGAAAACATCACCGTCTTGCCAAAAACACATTTTATGTCATAAAAAATTAAGCCCAAAACATTTAAATAGACACTTATTGAAAGCAGTTTGTTACACTGCCTGATAGCAATCATATATAATATCTGTGATCAGTCACGGTCTTGGAAGCCAGATTATAATTTAACTGTAATCAGATCTCATATACTATATAATCAGATAAGCGCAATTGACATCTTGTTATGGTTGTAATACATACAGCCCGTCATGGCTGATGTCACCTCCATAGCATGTGTGTGTTCACGTGTGTCTGGATTAAAGTGGCTACATAACCCAGGGCAGGTGCTGTTTCCTCCAGACGGATCCGGTACGTGCAACTCTAACACATGCCCAATAAACCCAATAACCTTTTAGACTTGGAGCAGCAGCGAGTGGCTGGGATGCGTTTATGATAGGATGTCTGATGCAGTGACCTACATATTCGCTAACCGTCTGCATTCATCTGTTACTGGAGTTCTCGGTGCATCACAAATGAAGAACGTTCCAGTTTTACAAAATTAAGACTGTAGGGGTCAAAGGTCACTTATGCATTATGGGTGATTTCGACGTAACATTGTTTCCAATGAAAGAAAAAGACATTTTGAAAAACATGCAAGGATAAACTTGCTCTTATAATGTTTAACTTTGTCATTTTCATTTATGCACTTGGCAGACACTTTTATTCAAAGCAACTTACAATACATTTAAAGTTACACATTTTTACCAGTACATGTGCTCCCTGGGAATCGAACCCACAACCTCTGCACTGCCAACACAATGCTCTACCAAGTGAGCTATACAGGAGCGATTAAGATAATTCTTTATGGACCCCTATAAAGCACATCTCAGAACTGAGAAGGCGCTATACAGTGGATACGTGTATAACTTCTTTCCTATTTGACATTACAGCCCGCTTGTGATAAATCACATTCAGGTCAGAACTATGTCGAGACAGGACAGGAAACGTTACTGTTTGATAGGCTGGGAAAATCATTCGATATGTTTAGCGTGTAAGTCATCAAGTCATAAATATAACAGAGGAACATTGTGACCTCCAAACAAAACAAACACATGAATCAGCCAATCAGACAACAGAATCAAAGGGTTGCTAACACATCATTTAATGGAATTATGTAACATGTCTAGAAAATGACTCTGTGTTCTGATTGGATGAACCATTATAATAAAGATCCCAGATTATTGGGGTGTTTAATTATATTGCAATTGCCATTGTTTCATAAAAACAATAACAAACTCATTGTGTAATTGAAATTAAAACAATGGTGGTCTTATTGTTAGTGTGTGAACAGCATGGACAGATGAACAGCCGGGAACATGTTGATATGATATGCTAAGTGCGTAGCCCCTCCTCAACAGGGTGCCGTTCGCTCTCCCATGCTGTGACGTAGAAGCGCTACGTTGCGCTCATAACCACGGACCACTGATTGCTCTTGGTGACCTGGGTCCACTGGTCTGTATGCAGAAGGTTTACCAGTTCAATTAACTTCACATGTACTGCAAACACATGGCTAGGCTAACACGACGGGCAAATAAACTGCTGCTAAATTGAGATGAAGTCTTGCTTTTACCTTAATGTGAAATGAAGCCTGGAGACACTTTATATTCAGTCAGACACTTGTCGCTAATACTGAAGCCAAACAATCAAATCTATGTGAAGATTTTGAGCATAATAATGAAGAAAAATGAGTTAAGTGTGTTAATTATTTGCCATTATATCGTTTTTTGCCATTATATCCAGGCTTAACATGAATACAGAACTATAAGGCAGCCATTTGTAAGAAACTGGCCATTTTTTTAAACATTTATTTGCCATGTTTTACATTAGCATTATTTACCATTAGCATTATTTTGAACGCTGACTGATTTGCAAAACTAACTTCAAAACTAACTTACAGAAAAACCCAGTTACGTCTCAGTCAATGATCTTATTTAGTGACAATACGGAAGTACATGAATAGAATTTACTTGCGTATTTTCCCTATGCATGAAAACTGCTGCATTGATGCATGCAACACCTCGTGACCTGCTGTTATTGAAGGGAGTCACGCAGGGAAATTCACGTGCCTGTGCCACAGCCTTTTCCCAGCACTAGAATAAATAAATGCGGCCTACAAGAACCATAACGCGCTGCACAAACAAGTCTGGTAACTTTCATTACGTGTTTGCCAAACAAAGTTTGAGAGGTAGACATTAATCAGTTTCATCATTGTCTTAAGTTCAGGTTAAAAAGTAAATGTAAAGCTTTGAGGACACCAGCACAAGTTTTTAATGATCTCCCACTTGCTTTATTGACAGAATATGTACAAGCTGTAATGATCTTTTCAATATTTGTTGATCCATGTTTCAAAGAGTCTCTTTGAAACACGGAAATCTGACACTATTAAAATGATACAGATAAAAATGAACAGAAATCATTTATTGAGCAGGTGCATAACAGATCAGTGCTTGACATTGTCTCCTTATATTGGTAAGTAAATCAATGGTGGTAAGTTTACAATAGTGATAATAGTGAGGGTTTTGTGGCAAAACATCAGTGTTCCTGTAGCTCAACTGGTAGAGCATTGTGTTAGCAATGCAAAGGTTGTGGGTTTGATCCCAGGGAACAACAAACACTGATAAAATGTATACTTTGAATTCATAGTAAGTTGCTTTGATTAAAAGGGTCTGCCAAATAAATAAATGTGAACGTAATATCCAGCTACTATATTATATGTGTTTGCTGAGGATAGTGTTTAAAGCTTGTTTTTGCAGCAGATGATTAGACTATAACATGCAATTCTATGTTTCAAACAGAGGTGGCGACAGAGAGCCAAAAATGATGGATTACTGTTTTAATCTATAAACTGAATTTCTGATATTGCTTTTACAGTCTTACAATAAAGAAGGAACCAGAGCCATATTTAATATTCCAGTAACCGTTCTCCACGTGCAAGCACCACTTATATTAATATGACCAATTAATATTTGCTCTTCCAAATCCTTTTATTGCAAGCTCACCTAAAGAATGGAAAAAACAAACTTCGTCATGTGACAAACTCCAACGGGCGGTATTTTCTCAAACCGCAATCAAAACATCGAACCAACCTCAAACATAAACTAGCCGTTTAATTGGCCAGCGAGCAAAGAGCCTGTCAAAATACAAACAGAAGATAAGAAAAGCATGTTTGTACCCGTCCATTGTTAGAACGACAGGGAAGGAAGCCAAAACAGATAATGAATAAACAGGGAGGGCCTTTACGGTAAATTATCGTTTTTCCTCTGCTTGCTAAGGAAGAAACTCCCAAATACATTTAGGGAAATAATTAATTAAACATGCAAATGTAGCGTAACCATCAATCTCTATGACTGCGTATCTACACTCTACACCATATCTCTACAGAGTGCATCCGGGCCTATAGCAACATGATGGAACAATCTCCCACACAACATGATGTGATGATGTCATTCTCGGAGGTCTTACAGCATAGGAAGTAAATTTGCCAGTTGCCAACTGCGGTCAGTGTTGACTTCTACGGTGTGCAAATATGGCCAGATGCGAATGACAGTTAGTCAAACATTACTCTCACGCATAACTGATATCCGCAGCTAATAAACCCCTCACAATCAAAATAGGGCCGCACAGTGTTTATGAGTCCATGAATTAATGGCTTCTCCCAACAGTGAGCGCATGTATTGATTGCTGAATGTTTTCTTTACACATAGTGGAAGCGTTGCTGTGCATTAACTCTGAGAATTACAGAACTGAAATGGAAATATTGATGCTGTTCTGCGAAATATCCTTTCACTCGCGTACAGTGCGTGTGATATCTTTATCTGGCTGATTAATGAGGACAACATTTTTCCACCTGAATGTTCCATTAACGTTCGTTCAACCGCTCTCTGTCATTGGGGGAATAACAGTGTGGTGTTTTTGCAGAAATAATGACAGTAATTTGTTTAAAAGTTGAATGCTATTTTCTGTTTGTGTGTGGCTAGTAAACAGGGCACACTTTGCATGACAAAATACACACTAAAAAGTTTAGGGAATACGCCCCGGTGTGTCTGAGTTAAAAACAGTCAACGAATTCCTCTTGTTCAGACTCAGATAAGCCGAACATTTTCCTGTTGCTCGTTGTTTCCCGGCTTCCTTTGCTTTCTGAAACAACAAGACGAAAGGATTTATCTTAAAAAGCAAACTGTCGCCTGACGTAACGATGAAAGTTCTGAAGTCATACTGTATTGTATGAGTTCTGGGACTCAGCCCTGGACTGTAACAGCTGTCTGTTTAATAACGGACATGGAAACGTGACTGTTCAGGCTGTTCTCCACAAATCCCTGCGACCGCACAACCGGGGCAGCTGACCCGGCAGAACATTCCAGCCAGGAATTCCATCCCCTGGGAGAGTCCCGTTTACTCTCTGCCTTTACCAAAAACTTATTATATTATATTATTATATTATCTAGGCTAGTCTAGGCTAGTTTATGCTAGTTTACGGTGCCCAGGAACCGCTAACTATTGACCAGTACGTACTGAGAGCTGCATAACTGACAATCAGTTAATTAGTACCTGTGGCTCAACTGGTAGGACATTGCGCTAGCAACGCGATTGTTCTGGGTTCTATTCTCACTGATAAAACCTCAGTTGTTGCTAATGATGAAAGCATCTGCCCAATGAATGAATGCAAATCAGGATGAGATATTTCTCTTTGTCCCAGGAACACAGAGAAGCACCTGCGTTACTAAGCAACGCCTCAGTCGCTGGACACCAGAGAGAGCCTTCCCTGTTCACAGACGAGACGTCCCTCAGATAACACAGGTGACACACACTCGGATGAATCCTGAATCTTCTGGAAAGCCCTAGAAAAAGACATGCAATAAATGAATGAACATGCACCAGCAGTCTCTATTAGGTCTTTAAAGCTTGTTCTTAAAAACATATTCTGCTTGTTAGGTTCTTTTAACTTGTTTTGAAAATATCTAGATTTTTTCCTTGACTGAAAAACAAACATACATATACAAATACACATAAAATAAACATTTACCTATAATTCATAGATTGCAATTCAAGTTTATCTTTTAATAAATACTTGTTATACTTAATATAGTGAAATATGAAACATAATTATTCATGGTTAAACATTTAAAGATAACAATTCATAGCAACACAATGACATTATTATTTTTCTTATTATATTATATTATATTATATTATATTATACTCACAATTACATTACAAAGCACAGAATACTTGTAAAATTATATTACGTGTATATGCTTTATAAAAAGATTGTAAAATTGAATACACGTTATGTAATTTCAGATAACTCTCAATCTCTTTACACTGCAGCTTTGATATGAAAAGCAATCCAACACGTGGCAGCCGCCGGTCACCAGCCGGCACTGGGAACCACCTGTGAATCCTCATTTGTAACACAAACATGTCAGCTGAATCAACAGGGAACACAAAGATGGTCGACGTATCTTCTCCCACACAGACGTCGACAATAACCTGTTAGGCCGTAAATTCTGGACAAATCTGTGTGCAATGAGGGAGGCCGGTGCGGAGACAAAGAGCTGATGGTAACACAGACAAGGAAACCCCAAAGCATTAAAAACAATTAACACAATGGGCCTCCCTAAAATTTCCCATTTATGTCCTCGGAAGTGGGGGATTCACTTACGTCACGTCTGGAAAGTCACGAGCCGGCATTCCCACTGGAACGTCACTGTGAAGAAAGAAACGAATGCATACTGATGAAAATGTGACGTGTGTTTCTTACCAATGGTTGTCATTCATGACATTCATTAAAAACATTCACTAATAGATGTTTTTGAACAATATTTTTGGCTCACTGAAATCAAAGATTTTCACACTGAATTGGTGAATTCAACTGTTATCTTTTAGGAAAGGTAACAGTGTTGACATTTTTACAGGTTCATTTTGTTATTGACAATTGTGCAAAAATTCTGAAACTACATGATCCCTCTGAGAGAAAGAATTGAAAAAATTTGCTTTAAGCATCAATTGCTGGCTACACATGTTATGGTAACAGGGTTGACTTTTAAGGCTTCCTTGAAGAGTTCCCATTTCTAGAAAGATGCTAGATGCTAAATTTGTTTTTGAAATATAATGGTAGCAGCATAACATGAGAGTATAACCTGAAACCTCAACTACATATTGTATAATAGTATAATATGTCAAATAAAATCTTAAATTAATTAAAGATGAAGGACAAAATACTAATATTTATTTATGCACCAGCCTTTTATTGCTAATTATTTTAACAAGACACACATAGCATCAGTTTTACAGAACACCCCACAACTCAGTTCTCAGTTCTAAGGCCTTAGTTCCTAATTTTATAGCGTGTTTCTCGGTTCTTCTATATAGCGCTTATCTGCAGAACCTGGCTGAGAGCTTTTAGCTTAATATTTAACCCCAGATATCGCTAACCCAAAATAGCAGCGGATGTTCATAATGACACATTGGCGTTGCTGATAGCAGCAGAATCGGTCCACAAAATTTGCTTCATGGTCCTAAAAACAAGCTGTTATTCGATTCTCTCAGCCTGAACACTCTGCTGAGATCTTTGGGCCTTGGAGACAATGAAGAACCAAACAGAATCTAATGAAACTAAATGGTTCTGGAAAGCAACAAGCGTTGCAGAGGCACATTTTGCCTGTCATTGTTTTAAGCAAAGAAATAATTACATAGAAAAGAAAGGCTGGGTAATGAAATGTACTATGCTAAAGCAAATGTTCCCGCTTGCTCATAAATCTAATGCTTAATTTAATTTAATTGATTCAAGCATGTAATAAAATCAAAATTAAATAATGCAATGCTTTTTATTCTAGCCGGGGCAGAATAGAACAGTTAATTCATCTGGAAAGCCAAACAAATAGCAACGTTTGTTGTTGACAGCCCTGACTGTGCAAAGCTTGACGTGGCAAGATGTTGGGCCTAGCCATGCTGAAAGGAGTTGCCTGGCAACCGTGCTGTCTCGTTTTTTTCCTCCAACGTAAGGTTAGGCTTTCTGGTATATTGTATTTAAAATATATAATTCTACATCTATCTATAAAGGACTTTCTTCAGCGGCCATAGCAGTCAGTCATTTATATTTAGCTGAAAGTCTGTTATTAGCAAAAAAGTCGTGCTAAAATCAGAAAAACTAGCAGTGAAACAGCAATAGCGTTATTAGCAAGGAGCACTAATGAATTGACTTATAAACCACGTCTCCACATTAGATTCGATCTAATCATCAAAACAACGAACCAATGGCCATCTGTCACACATTTTATGAATACACTGATGGTTATGCACACCATCATGTATATGTTAAGAAGAGTTTCATTCATTCCCACTAATATCGCCGTGTTTGAATATTTATATTGGGCATAAGAGCACACAAAACCTGAAGCGTACGTTGTTTTGAAATATTAGCGCGCTAAACGCACACATGCATAAATGTGACAGTACTGATGATGAAACGTGATAAATCCATGTGTTGCAGGCTGTTATGCGACCAAAGTGCTTTTCCACCAATGGCTACAGCCTTTGATGCTTAAAACTGGCTAATTTGGCTATCATGGTTAATGTAATGTAAGAAAATACTTTATGTAACAATAACTATTACAGATGATGGTCGCCTGGGACTTTCAAACATGACACTTCCTGTAACTGCTAATTAGCATAATGAAGATAGTTTAGCCAATCAGTGCGCTTGGTCATTTGAAAGCAAACATGACACACTTGCACACACACAGTAATATTTTTAATGTGAAAACCTGATTCTGGATCAGTGGAAAATCAAATCTTTACCTGGTAACACATAAGTATAAGGAACATATTCACCATTGGTCTCAATAAGCCCCTAATTTACAGCTCAGTAATATTTGATATGGTGGCTGTTGCTGTATTTTAAGTGTAGGTATGGGGAAGGATGAAAGGTTGTACAAAATATGTTTGTGCAAAATAAGTAGTTGCTTATAA
>JBAJNP010001288.1:0-64788 GCA_036877545.1 Yasuhikotakia modesta | reverse complement strand
AAATTAACTTGTGGCCAGAGTGCGGAGGACATTCTGCGCGGCGGAAGCAATCTGCCACTATCTCGGCCCACCTCTCCCAGATTAATGAAACTGAATGCTGGCCAATTTGCATACAGGTGAGAAAAAGAAAAAGGCTAAAAAAAAGCAGGTTTAGATAAAGGAAGTGAAAGAAGTGATGAGCTTTGAATAGCACAAGAGAGGGATACTTTCATGCACCCGGACAAGCGAGAGAGAGAGAGAGAGAATATAAGAAAGACAGTTTTTTCTTCTCTTTTTTCCTCCTGCTCAAAGGCCGGGGTCAGTGCTGGCATTTGAAGAGACTGGCCGGCAGCTGTCCGCATAGCTCCATCATTAGCTCCAGAGGGGCCATTAGTTCTTGTCAACGCGGCTCTGGCGCTGCGCTTCCTCTGGCCGCCGCTAGAGGCCGCTGCGTGCCGCGCGGGAGCCGCACGCGCCCATCTGCCCACGTTTCTTTTGTTCTGCAGAAACTTAGTTTGACTGCATGAGTTCAGGAAGTTTTGTGTCCAAACACTATGAAAACTGTGACTTTTGTTTTGCAAGTGTAAAGCCCTCTTATGTAACAAACTGTGATGTAGTTATATGTGGGTCTTGTGTGCTGAATAATACACATTTATATTTATACTGTATATATACACAGTATTTATTATGCACATCTGTGTGACTCTCTGTTTATTCTGTCTTAAAGTAAATTACATAAACTGTAACGTTTTTGTTTAAAAATGGACAGATTAGTTATTGAGAAGTACATGACGTGTTTACAGTGATTTTTTTTATTTTACCCTGATTCACAACAGTAAGTAAGTTTATAATAGTGAATTAATGGTCAGATTCTGAGAAATGCATGTAAATATGAATGTTTGGCATCATTTGAGGTCAGAATACCTACATTAAATAACCTGCCGTTTTGTTTCAAACAGAGATGGTGACAAGGAGGCAAAAGTTACGGTTGCAGCTTTAAAGGTTTAAACTTTTTATTCTGCATATTATGTTTTATTTGTTTCTGTATTATGTTTGATGTAAGTACTAGAAATCAGATTTTGTGCTCAGCCTTGGCAAATAAAGCTTATTCTGATTCTGAACAAGTTATTTGGCCACAGTCCGCTGCCAATAGGAGATAATACAGCTGGCCTCCACCGTGTAGTTTGAGATAACGGTGACCTTTTGCCTTCACGTCTTCCAATCTTTCATCCAATCAGAAGGAGCGAATTATCTGCCTCCCTGCTGAGAAGCAACAGGTTGTGTTTGTGGCCGTGCGGAGAGGCTGTGGCTCTAGTGATTAAACAGTTAGTGTTAATCAGCCGGGGTATGTGTGCAGATATGAGGGCAGATCTCTTTGTTCTTGTGGCAAACGTGAGAAGCGTCATTGATACGGCATCTTAAGTTTCCTGGTAATCGCTCTTGAAGGAAGTTCTGTGGCTTTCCCACAGAGACGAGACAATAAGCCCAGTCTTGAGCTCTGGAAACGCAGATACCTGTGCCTCTCTCCGCTGCCCTCCTGAACGGAATGTGTGGAGCAGCTCAAATTCAAGGCTTGAGACCTCCAGCCCAAACATTTAGTGTGTTCAGTGAAGAATGTGGTGTAACTCCTCAGGCACGAGTTTCATATGCAGCGTGTTGCGTGTAAGTGCAGTAAAATATGGCCTGTATTGCACGTTTGTATTTTTCAGCACCTAATTCTTCCTGCAGCTAGTACAGCTTTATTGTTTATGAAGTGCTAGAGGAAGTGATGTCAGCAGATGCTGTAAATGTCTGCGCTGCTTCTGTTTGTTGTGTTTAATGTTTGAGGCTGTGTCCTGTACAGTAATTGTTCAGTGTAAAGGTAATAGATAGTGGTTTAGTTGGTTAAAGATAGATTTTATATATATATATATATATATATGTGATAGATAGATGACAAATGTAGTATATATACAATCTATCTTAAATGTTTTATGTAAATATGACAGGTGCTACTGTTGTGTAATTTAGCAGTAAAACCCTTTAAGCACTACACCAGTGGGAAATAAGATTAAAATCCACATCATCAGCAGTTTTCAGGTTGTTCCCACTCATTCGTGTCGAGTCAGTGGTCATTTATCAACTGCTGTGGTCATTCACCGAGGATCTATTCCCACCTGTCATCCGTAGCTGCGGCGCTGCATTGATGAGACACAGTATGTCTGTCTGTCTGACGGCAGCTCGTCCTCAGAGAACTCTGACACAGTTTAACCCCCGCGCCGGGGTCACGGGGTCCGTACAGTGGACGAGTGGAGAGTGAGCCGGTTTTCAGTCGCCAATTCGGTTAAAGATGCTTTTTAAAGGGTTGGAAGATTAAGAAACACAGAAGATAATGCTAGTGAAACAATTGAGTATTAAGTAAATAGTGAGAAAAAAAGACACAAACTAGAACCCTGAGGCTGCTCTGTTTCCCGCTTACGGCCTCTATTAGCATGACACCCCTCACGCCGCCCAACACGACACATGCATACCTCACACACACACACACAGTTGCCGTCGTTAGCGAGTGCAGCCTGTCAGCCTCTGCCGCGTCGGGTCGGGCCGCGCTTTGTGCCGGAGAGGAGAGGAGGGGGCGACGGCAGGGCCTTGCAGCTGTCGCGAGGGTCGGGCCACGGACGCCTGTGATCAGCCAGCCGTGAAATCTGCTCTGAACAGCCCGGCATTCAGAGGCTGACCCTCTCACACACACACGCAAACACACACACACTTGCTGCGACGCTCCGCTCTCTTTGGTGCTAAATCTTCCCCCGGCTCGCAGAGCTCGTCTGGCGCCAGTATTCGTTGCGCCCTGCCTGTCGATAACCCCTGCTTCCCCAAAACCCCCACGTAGGCCTCCCTGCTCTCCTCGGGTATAAACAGACCCCCTGTGCTGGACCCTAACAGATCAGTGAGCATTAAAAATAATGATTACAAACATTGTAAAGTAAAATCTTCATCCAATTAGTTTTCTAATAGTTTGACCTTTCTTGTAAATCTTTTTTGATGCTTTAAAAAGCTTTTTTTAGCTTTTCTTGAAGACTTTATATATATTATATTTGTAGAACGTACATGATGGTTTGTAACTGTACTCATACTAACTAAAGTGGCATGAAGCTAATGCCATTAAGAATGTGTGATCTGAGAGCTTCTTGGACTGAAGTAAACTTCCTGGTCAACTGAGCTGTGCATTAGCGCCCTGCCTGCCTTGTAATTTGGTCCAATTATTCTTCTGTTTAAAAACACGTTCAGATCTGAGCAGGAGAGCAGCATCTGTTGGTTGAATTGTCTGGCCATGAGAAAGTATCACGGTGAATATTGCCATGGGATTCATTTCAGTATGTTAGCTCTTCACAGATGGAGTTACAAGGAATTTATTTCTGAGGGAACTTAAGGCAAAGGTTGGGTAGATTATTACTGCGGTTGTGATACAAATCTTATAAAAATCTAAGCTTGTAAAGGTCATCAGTTTTTTATCATTAAACACAGCCAGTGCTGATAATGAAACTAATATGCACAAACTTTAAAGACGTACTAACTTGCACAAGGACAATGAAGGTTAAGTGGGAATAGACGTGCCCTGGTGCCCATTTCTCCACAGAGGCCTAATCTTTGGGACAGGATGGTTCAGCCCCCCACGCTGCTCTCTGAGTCAGCCCACATCCTGGGTCTCGGCCCTCATCTCTTGGCACTTGCGCATCTTGGACAGAAACCAGGATGGCTCCTGGGCCCGCCGCTGTCAAGTCCTGCCAGTCGGACTCAGGTTTTGTCCTCCACTTCCGTGTCTTTTGGCTGCGCTTCCTGTCTGAGGTAATCCCCCTCCGTTGTGTAAATATACTCGGCTATGATATGAATTTAACCCAAGCTTGATTTTCATGTGGTCATGTGACAGGTCCAGGCTGCAGGCTGTGGGTGTGCGGTGATTGACGGTCTAAAATAGCTTTGGTTGAGGAGAACAGGGGAAGCTGTTTGGATGGCTCTCAGTGCCAGCTGGAATAAGGTGCAGGGTGTATTATGGGAAGGTGAGGGGGAGGATATTGGAATTGCTGAATAGATTGGGCGTGTGAAGATCAGCGACTGATAATCGAACAAGCCACTGCAGGCAACCTCACCCAGATCTGTGCTCACCTGGAAAACGACTGTTCTTCTGGAATGCAAGATTATTCCATCTGTCTGCTGGTAAATTCCTCAGGGCTGGAGTTATAATATTTAGGATGAGTTGGGTTTTCCCTCACAGTGGCTTTTCTTGATGCTCTGGTTGTGAGAAGAACATTTTGGCTTTTAATGTTTGACAAAAGCACTAATGAACTGCTGAGGTTTTTCCCAGCTAAACAGACACAAAACTGTTTCCAGATCAGGTGATACAAGAGCTTACAAAGATGTTAAAGATCATTTTCCCTTTACTCTGACACTAAATAAAGGAGTTTGTTTTTTGCATTCTGAACTGAGTCTGTTTAATTTTAAGGCTGTTTATATACCAAAATATTACCATCAACTGTATTAAAGTGTCTCTGTGCCACTTTGAGTTTAGACTTCCTGTCCTGCACCCACTAGATTCTGTTTCTAAACGCTGCACAGGACATGCGGTGAAACTCAGATTTCAGGAAGGTCACAGAAATATGTTGGGACTGAAAGTTTCTTTCACATATAAATGATGTCAGTGAAGATCAGAAACCTGTCAGAGGGCTTGTTGTTGTTTTTGTTGCTGTGTGTTGTTCTGTTGGGCAGATTTGTTTGGAATTTGAATTTAAATGAATTGAACAATGTAAAACTCGTTAGAGGTGGGGTCCCATTAACACACTGTTTATTTACACACACACACACACACACACATCTGCTTCTCCTGTGGGATTCTTTGGAGATGTTGTGTATCAGAGCTCTGCCACACAGGAAAACCCTCAGGCGTTCAAAACAGCAGCAGGTTAAATAGCTTTACTGCATGTGAAAACACAGAAAACCTTTGTTGCGCTCAACAAAAATGATCCTCGCTGCTTTGTTTTTTTGTTTACAATGAGCTAATGCAACATCATTTGTGAATGTTTTGTGACAACTTGATTTCATTGCATGCAAACATTAAATATGTAAAGCAGATGTTTACATTGGGCTGTGGTTTGTGTTGATGGTAACAGCATTGCTGCAGCTGGATGGGGAAAGTCATCTTCATGCTTTTCAAAATACTGAAATAAAGTTTTATTTACATGCTTCTGAAGTTGATTAAAAAGGAATTAATGTTTAAAACCGTTATATCATACATTCCATATGTTAAACTGTTTTTGCTCTTGCTCACTGGTATAGTTAACTGTGTTGCTTTGATTTCAACTGTGAACTCAAACAGCAAATAAATGTTCATGTGCTTTTGTTTGAACAGTTTAAACAAGATTTCAGTATCTGACTGAAGGTGTGAAACTCATGTCAATGTCACTCCAACAACTTCTGAGTTACAGCTGAGGAGAAGTTTGTTCTGAGCTGTCGGCTGTATTTCACACAAACCTCTCAGGTGAGCAGCTTTAAACTCCTTCATCCAAAACATTTATGTGGTATATCTGATAAAACCTTTGAATCAAATTACATGTAACGCTGAATTAAAACTCTCAGTGGGTGTCACATTTCTAAGATGTGTCATGTTGAAACAGGATTAACTTTGAAAGCTACATTCTAAGACCCTTTTCTGCTTTATTTTTGTTTTTTAAACACAGGGTCGTGTTGTGTGAAGACCTCATTTTTTCCTGCCGTCTCTGTGAAGGCAGAACTGACTGTACACTCAAGAAGTGAGGCTGTTTCTTCAGACCTGAGTTACTAGGATGCTTATTAGTTTATTTACATACGGCTCAAAGTACTTAATAGCATATTTTATATACTGTTATAGTTTAAATAAGGAATCACGCTGCATTACAGTGTTAAATTGACAGCCCTGTTAATGTCAACCGCCTCTAATGCTTTTCAACCGCATAACTTTTATCAGTTATTGGTTCCTAAAGCTGTCGTGTTCTTGTGTGAAGGCAAAACTCCAGCCTGTGAAGATTTTCATCTCTCCCTCGACCCAGACGCCCGAGGCTCTTCAGACAGGATACAGAGGTAGATGGCGAAAGAGATTTGAAGTGATTTTAGCCCATTTTAGCAAAGAGAAAAAGGCTCTGATTGTCTCGGCTGCCCATCTCTCCCTCCCTGCGACAGCCTCGCATGCCACTGGAGAAAGAAAGGAAATAAAGCGGCTGAGAGAGAGAAAGAGAGAGAGAGAGAGCGGGTTCGAGAGAACAGTGTCGCTTTGCAGCTGCTCCTCTGGATGTTTTTGGATTACATCAGTGCCGAGGAAAGAAAGGAGCGCAGGACGGGTAGAAAAGGGATCAGAGCGCAGAGAGAGCGGGGCACACTCCACAAATCAGGGCTCTTGTTTTGGGAGGGGCGCAGAGTCCCGCTCTGGAGTTCTCGGGGACAGAGCTGTCATTGTTAGCAGGTTGAAGTGGGTAAAGCCAGGACTCAATAGTGTGGAGGGACCCCCCCGATCCCGTACCCCCTACTATCACATCCTGACAACACAGCAACAACAATCCGACCTGGCCCTGTCAGCTGCCAGCGTCTGTGGATGGCATGCAGCTGAGATCACATCGCCCCCCCTCAGAATTAATACCCCTACATCTTTGTTTGGCTGGTGAGCACTGGCATTGAAACGGGCACAGGGGAGAGAAAAGATCAAGGAAAACTGGGAAAAGAGAATTTTAAAGTTACATTAACCAGCGACTTCAGAATGTTTTCTGGTGTTCTCGTGGTGCTTTTGGTCATTTTGCTGCTGTGCCGCCGGATCGTGTGGCATGGAATATGTTTTCTGGTGGGGGACAGGATGTTTAGAAATAAACTCAAGGATAGGAGGAAAAATGACGAATAAAAAGCAATTGCTATATTTTGAGTAGCTGTTTTTGTGCTAACTGCTAGCAGGCATTAGATGCAGACAAAACTATGTCATGTAATTGTTTGTGTTTTGTATAACAGCAGGGCTGGCTGCTGTAATAATTATAATTTTAATAATAATATAATCACTTGTTTTCTAGCTTATTACTTGATGTCATTTAGCACAATGGTCAAAGGTCATTGTTTGATTGTGTTGAACAAATTTTAATTGATTTAATGTCAGGCTATAATAACTTTGTGTCTCAGTTAATGTTACTGTCTGTTGTTTAATATTGTGTTGCAGGTTTCTTCTGTAGCTTGCATTTGCAGCACAAAGGTTGTGGGTTTGATTCTAAGGAAACGTGTGCTAATAATTTGCATGTGTATCTGCAATAATCTTGAATGCACTGTGAATGCAAGTCACTTTGGATAATAGCATCAGCCAAATGCATAAATGTGAATGCAACCGTATGATGCAGAAATACAGGCGCATTCATATGCATTCATACATACATCACAGAGGCCGTCAGCATTAACCTGCGCTGTTCTCAGTTACGTTATCAAAACCCTTCAGTGTAATCTGTCATGAACAGAGGCGCGGAGGTCGTGGCTGATAAGACATTGCCTGCAGATACGTGTTCTGTTAGGTGCAGTGAGCTGATACAGCGTGAATGAACTGAGGCTGTTTACAGGAATGTGTTGCTCTTTCTCACTGAAGCTGAGAGACCTTTAGCACCACAGAGTTCAACTTTCACCCTAAATTCCCCAACCTCCTTTGCTTTCATGCTTTTATGGGTAAATGCATTAAAACGCTCTCATTTCCTGTTGATAGATATTGGCGATTGTTCAGCTCCTATGAGCCAAGAGTTGAGTTTGATTGACTAGAGAATATACTGGCTATAATTCACACAAAGACAATCAGGTTGTTTATGAGCAGAGGTCAGGAGGAGAATGCTCTCCTTTCTTCTCAAATGGTCGTCTTCTTCAAATGGCTTTTGAGAGCATTTATACCTCGTTTGGGTTAAGAATGGGGGCTTTGTGGGGTCGTTTTTTGTTGTCCCTGTGACGTACATTATGAAACTACCCCTCAGTTGTTCAATAAAGTGATCTGCACAAGTGCATCCTGCATGGTAACACTGGTGGGTGTGAACGATTCCCCTCCTTTAGCTTCTCGCTGATAGTCTTTTGTGTCTTTATTGTTTTATTGGCTTCCAAAGTCAAGGGCTCGTCCTTTGAAATGTCTCACCTCTGTCTCATCTTGTTCAGACCAAACCTTAGCATCTGAGGTAACTGAGATAAACTAAATCAGTGTCATAATGAAGCATGAACAGCTGAGGTGTGATGGTTGGGTTAACGGTGTCTAGCAGGGTGAGGTCTAAGTTGAACGGCTTTTGATTCATCACTGTACATTAATGTATGATTTTTATAAATATAATGAGAATAAAACACACTTAAAATCAAGCTCAGTGGAGGGTCTTATTTATGTAATATTTTATTTGAATCCCGTTTGAAGATGTTTTAATAGTTTCAGTAAACTAATAATCATAATAATCTCAGTGATACAAACTGTGTTGCATATGACTGTAAATCTGCTGTGTGACATTCATTTACAATAACAATGAACATCAAAGTCACACTTTAATGGTTTCTTCTGCCCAACATATGAGTTCACCTCAGACTTTAATAACTGCATTCTTCATAAATGATGATTTGAAGTGGATTATACTCTATTTATTTTAAGACTTAAACACAGAGAGAGTGTTTAGAATGCTGCTTATCTTTTCCAGCCCTGCAGGTAAGATTACTGAAGCTCTGAATTTAACACGCATACAAATGACTGATAAATGCTCCTGGCCAGAGGTTCATGTAGTGAACACAAACGCCAACATCCTGATTAAGATAAGAAGATTTAACTCAGTAAATAGGGGAAAATTACATCTGCATTATAGTCTTTATAATTCAAACAGACTCGTTTTGTTTAAATCCTTGTGACAACAGGTTTTACCCTATAGATTCTATACATTTATTGTGAATGAGGTGTTAGCCATTATATAGGTAAGTCAAGCATTACACCTGCACTGCGACTGACTGCATTCAAGGTCAGTTATCAGGAACTGAATCCACAGCCTTTGTGCTGCTAACGTAATACTCTACTGAGTGTTTGTCTCAGTTTATATGTCTCCTGCACTGCACTGAGTTTAAGGACAGCCAGATTTAGATGGTGCACTTGACCGTCAAGAAACTAATGATCCATGGTAATCCTTTTACCTTCTGTCTTCCGGTCACCCAGGCTTCCTCCGTTGTGTTCTTGATGTCTTTGTCACCTCTCTGGATCCTAAACACACCAGAGAAATTCCAGAGATACCAAACCCAATGTGCTCCAGAAGACCAGCCCCTCAGAGCTTTGATGATGTGGGGGCGTCGGTGTCTCCTGCTATGTTTATAGGAGAGGCCAGTGATGGTGGACGTCCAGCCTGGAGTTAAGCTTCAGGTCAGCTCAGATGCCAAAGTCTTAAAAAACGTCAGTAAAACTAATGGCTCCTAATGGGACCACCATAGAGGGTAGACGCCTGCAGCGAAGTCCACAGGCCTGACTTTCAGATAGCTGGGACACATGAGCGATCCAGACAATGCTAATGTGAACGGAATGAGTTTATGAATGGAAGTCAGGCCTCTTTTATAGGACGTAAACCTGTTGGCTTCTCAAAGGGCTCTGTTATTTTACAGCTTCTCTGACCTACTCCAGAAACCAGGAACAGATGTGCTCCTATCCTTAAAAGCAGTTCAGAGGTAAACATTATATGACGCCTACGTTTAGGAGATATTTCGCTGTTTGTTTAGTTTATCCTTACGGTTTGCTTATCTGCTTGGAAGGGGTCAGGTCTCACCCTGCATTTCTGCAGGTGATCTTTATCAAAATGACCCCGGCAGGCGCTCCTGCTAATTTCAACCCCGGGTTCAGCTGTTCTGAGCAGACGCAGTTTATAAACCAACACAGAACCCAAAGAGAAGCTGCTCACAGGTTCTCATCTGGTAAGTCTTGAGTTCAGATGACCTAATACTGTGTAATGGACTCTGTGTGTCTCAGGGAGGTGGAGTGTGTTATCTGTCAGATATCAGTGTTTGTAAGTGACTGTGTGAGATGGTCCACAGATTGTGAAGGGCATGAGGGGATGTTTCTACAGCTGGGACTATTAAACAGATCCCTGAACATGGTAGCAGCTAAATCTGTCACGTATAAACTGATGAAGTTTAACACAAAACTGCTGGTGTAGCTGGTTCTGTGGTAATGTATGGTTGATTTTTAGAACACTACAGTAGTTTTAGTAGTTTTTTATTGAATTAAAACTACATTTTAAAATAAATATATATATTTTAAATAAAATAATCACACTGTATACCTGTCAAACTATGTATTTGCATACCTCAGTGAACCTTTGGAGGGGTGTGGCTTTGGAGAGCTCTGAAAAGAGGGCGGGATCTTCTAGAACCTTCCTGTAGCTCAACTGGTAGAGCGTTGCGTTAGCCGCGCAAAGGTTGTGGGTTCAATCCCAGTGAATGTAAGTACTGATAAAAAAATGTACACATTGACTTCACTGTGTCTCTTTGGATAAAAGTGTCTGCCCAATGAATAAATGTGAAATGTAAATCTCTAAAAATAAATAAAATGTAAAACTCTACTTATCTACCCGATGTTTAAACATGTAAAATGTGTGCTTACATTAGCCATAAATCACATTACGGTTCCATCTTTTGTTCACTGATGTTTATTTGTTTTTCTCCTGTCACACAGCTCTGTTCTTCAGTTACTCTGCTGCTTTAGTCTCTGAAACCTGAGCCGTCTGCCTGTGTTTTACAACATTTCATCTTTTTGTGAATGGAGATTCTGTGCAGAAGGTAGAAGAGAACGGTTCATTGAAGCTGAGGCCTCTGTCAGACCTGCAAGAATGTTGAACTTCTGCTGAGTTAAAGCTTGTATGAAAGCTTAAATATGTATATTTTTACCCATAACTACACACACACACTTATGATTAATTTGAAAAGTATTTTGTTATTTCTGCAACTGATGTTTTACATGTGATAATGTGAACTCTTTCACTTCAGTATCATGTATAGCTATACTCTGCTTATCTTAGACCTCAGAGAACTTTCCAGAACCCCCTCCTATATTTCTTTTCAGGGGAACACCATGCCCCCCCCCCTCACCTCAGCGCGCTGAAACTCTTCATACATTAGCGCTTAATGCACATTTTCACCAATACCTTTCCCTCCACCGATCTCTGTCTGTCTCTGAGTGGGATCCATTTGTTCTGCTGCGAGTCTCTCCCCCGCCCGAGTCCTGGCTGGTTCTGAGCCTGTGGGTTCCAGGAGTTTAGCTCTCAGTGTGACGCTATTTAAAGCCACATCTGCTGGCGGCCTGCATTTGCATCTCTGAACATACACACCACAAGAGCTACACACCCTCACAGCTTAGCAGAGCACAGCTCCCATCTGTTAAGAAAATATAGACCCAGCTTTCATTCTTTTGCTGAGAGTAACCTGTCTTAAATTCTGTCCTTTATTGACAAAAGCAACCTTTTGTTCTGCTCACTAGTTCTGTAAAAGCATTTGTTATTATAGCATTAGAACCATTGATATTGAAATGCAGTGAGCTCTGTTTCAGTAACAAAGGGACTAGATTATTTGGGATAACTTACTAACTTAATAACTTACTTGGATAACTTTAGCTTGTTTGTTAAATGTTACAAAGGTTTTCAAAGAAGTTATTTAGTAAAATTTATCAGTGTAAATGTTATAGGAAATCTGCAGGGGGAAAAATACCAAACATACACCTACTGTACTTACTGTAAGTGTTGTGAAATGTATACTTTACTTGACTACTGTTTAATAAAAATAACTCAATTACATTTACATGTTTTTCTGTAATACTCTTTTAAATAAAAACGTCTGTATGTTGTTTACAGCATATTTGTTTGCCTTACTAAACTAATAAAAACTCTGTCAAATTGCACTTTGTTTAAATTTTATGTAAAGCAGCTAATGAAATTTAGGTTTAGAATAGTTGTAAGTTTTTTTGCTTCATTTCCACATAATATTTTTGACTAGTTATTTTGACACAGTGCCATAGCTGCATGTAAATTTCTCAGCACTTTTAACACCGCTGCATGTCTGTGATGTTTGTTTAGTTTATGCATGAATTTCTCTGACATTGTGAGTGTGGGTCAGTTTAGCATTAGAGAGATGTTGCCATTCTTTCCTTTATCAGCATGTCTGTTTACCAGGCAATAACTTACCATCACTTCCTCCAGCCTCCTTTAACTGCTGAAAGGAAATCACTTCTTTTAAAAGCATACAATGTCTAAACATGGCATTACACAGATCACAGTAAACTTCTGCGCCTCTTTGAATTCCTCATGCTGACCTTTTAGATGTAAGAGCAACCGAATCAGTTTATTTATCTGGATTGTGTATCATGCCCAACTTTTAGCTATTCACTGCTCACACAGGGCCCGGTTTGCTATTGGGGGCAGATCGCTCACTTTCACGCCTGTGTCTGTCTGTTTTCGCTTTTCCAGGCCTATAGTTCTTCTGCACCTACATTTCAGAGGCTTGCATTTTGTGAATAAGTAATTACAGTGCATTGTGTACACTGACTATAGCTTAGAGGTTGCCTGTCCGCTTGCATTAGAGTAATTTGCTTGTGCGAGCTACACGAGCTGCATTCTTTCTCCTGCATCTTCTTAAAGCCCATCAGAAGATCTTGTGTTCTTCACAGAGGTTGGTGCTGCTTTTGTTAGTGCACGACTGGCCTCTGAACTGAAGGTCTATGGAAAAGAGTGTGGCGGATTTATGCCGCAGTAACTCCCTCTCATGAAAACTCATTTGTGTCAGTCGCTCTTGCCTTCGTTTAATCTCCGATGAGACCATCGTTTCTTTAAATGTTTCTGTGAGTGAAGAGATCTTTGTGTCAAACTCAACAGTGTCGCTCTTAATGTGTGTCTTTGGAAAGTTGATGGTTTGGTCAATGCGCTCATTAGCCAATGGGTGGCGCTGTACCACAGAGGAACTGTGTGTGTTCTTGTGCTTTCCTTCAGAAGTGGGTTGTTTTTATTTCTCTCTTTCGCACTTAAAATAAATATAGTCTTTTTGGTATTTTTTATCATATTTGGCTCATTGTCTTTTAAAGAAAACTGATGGTAAATATAATAGTCTGGGTCTCTTCACTTTTTAACAACAGGTTGGAATCATTAAGAAACTGTTAAAGGCCTCTAGACCTGTAAGATCTCAGAAATGGCTTTAACCCTGAACACACTGTTTACACTTTGTTCAGGAACCCTGAACATTCTGCAGGGTCCATGAAAATGCATCTGACTTCTACTGTCTTTTTTATCATCTGTATTTCCAGGTAAACTCCCAAAAATCTAGGAGGCATCCATCAGGCTGGACACAGGAACTTATCACCTTTCCCCAAACATCACAGAGGGCTGATCAAAGTTATCGCATGCTAATTGGTCTCTATTTACATTCCAAAACAAACAGGCATTCTGCTGAGACGGCTCCGTGCTGACTGCACCCTCTAACCTGTGATCGCAGCGTAGGCGTCACAATCCCGCGCGGCACACGCATGCACCTCACTCTGCTGTGGAGCACGCCGACCTCTGAGTTCAGCTTATCAGCTGACACACTGTGCAATTCACTGTTTGAAATAGCCGACAGACTGCAATCCATTGCCACACTCAGTACTGCTTCTGTTTTCCAAATACATGCTGTTTTCAGGTGATGTGTGTGTCTTTGCAGCCTTGCGTAACGCAACAGAATTGTGAGGCATTTTAAATGCCATGAGTTAGTGCAGAACATTGTTAACTTGCTGTTTTTTCTTACGCCATTTCTTGATGTGAGAAGCGTGTTTGAGTGTAAAACTAGTATGACTGTGTTAAAGAGATGTGTGATAACCACCACTAGTGATCTAAAGACAGTCAAAGCTGTATTCTATGAGAGTGACGTCCACCTTTAAGGCCTACAGCCTATTAAAACTAGCCCAGAATGAGTGGTTGACTGTGATTGACTGTAAACTGTTGACATTATCCAAGAAACTTTTGAGATGCTTTTACGGCCACCAGTTTAAAAGATCTGCCATCTACATGTTAACCTAGAACAATATTTTTCTGAGAGATTTACTCTGATCTGTCAGGTTTTATAGTTCTTTTGATCAACACATCACTGTACTCAAGTGAACTCCAGTGAACACAGCACAAGCTTTTGAAACTCAAGCATTTTGAAAATACGAAGCATTAGCATGCAAGACAGATGTGCAACAAGTGTGTGACATAACTTCCTTTGGGAAGCCTCGTGCCAAATCAAGTGCCTTATGTCCCTCTGTCCACGCTGGTCGTTTTGGCAGCAGGCTGAGAAAATGACACCTGCACCTGCATGCAGTGCTTCTGGGCCTGGACACGAGACCACGGAGTGGACAGACCGGCCACTTGTACAGTAACTGAGCTCTTATAATGCACTCTTTATTTCTTGTTATAGTGGGGAGGGCACACGCATGTGTCCGCAGTCCAAAGGGAGCTGTTTTATTAGAGCGCAGACTGTAAAGTTGATATAAAGCCAGTGTGGTTTATGCTGTACTAACCCAACAGCTTGACCCTGGGGTGTGCCACACTGAACTCGCTGGGCTCCCCAGGGGCCTTCTGTTAGGTTAACAAGAAGGGCCTTGTGTCCGGCGCATGCTGGCCAGCGCGGGTAGACGATGGGCAGGGTGGCGCTTGTTGATGGGTCATCAGGGAACTAATCTGACAGGTGGTTCTTTTGTTATTGGAGAGCTGATTGCAGACAATGGACCAGACTCTCATCACTAATGTGAGCATTTCTGCAGGCCTCAGGCATGCTGGACACAAATGTGATCATTTATTCCTGACATTATCCTGCAGAGGCGACACCAGAATCAAGTGAATTATGAAGGAAAAGGGCCAAAAATCTGTGTGTTTGAGCAGCATACATGTCGATGTATGTTTGTCATTTGTAAGGCAGACATGTTGTCACACTTTGATCAGTTTCACCAGTATTTCGTAAAGGCTTTATTGGGGTGACATATATTAAATAACCACTTTAGTTACTGCATGAATTACAGCCCGGCAGAAACGCTTCACTGAACGCTTTCACACGTACAACCTTTTCAATAAAAACCTCATTTAGAGGTCATGCGTGAACGAGGCACTTTGTCGAAATGACGGTAAATCCACTGGGGGAATTTTACGACGTCATAAGTTGTAAGATGACGCAAATCTGCGGCGCAGTTACCAATACACCGCTAATATATCATTCAAACGCTCCTGCCAAGACTAAAGTAAGCGTTACTGAAACATAACACATCAAATTAATGCCAATCGATGTATTTTAGCGACGCGGATCTGATCTTTACACGCGCTCGCCTTTACGACGTTTTACGTCACCCGATCAGCGCATGCGCACTAAACCCGAGACACGCGGTCAGACGCACGAGGTTCCTGCCGCCCGGACCGCGTCACGTTATTACCTGGTAAGATGTCAGCCTGACACCTGCTGTTAACAGTGTGTGTATCTGTATAAACATTAAATGTAATGCCCCCTTCCCTGAAAGCGTGTTTTATTCTGTTAGTCTTGTTTGATGTTGAGGTTAAAGCAACAAACTCTGGCATTGCAGCAAAATGTTATTTACTGAATACTGGCGTGTGACAACTAGCCCCACATTCACCTGTTAGATAATTTACACTCCATTCGTCGTTTTGAACAACTTCCCTGTTTTCATAGCGAGGGTCAAACGAATGAGGAAAGACACTTTATATTTACAAACATTGCATTAGAAGGAAATGAGTGTTTGTCTCTAAATATGTGCGTCTGTCAGGCTCGTGCCGTATGACTTATGGCTTTATGGACGCGCACCTGGCCCGCATTTATCAGAGCCATCAGGCAGGTGATGCTCAAACGGTTCAGTTCTCGGTGTCAAGCTTGTTAAAGGAGGGAAAACGAGTAAAACGAGTCTGGTAATCCCCCTCACTTTCAGAATCAGTCCCAATATGTCCCTTAATGGGTTTCCTGTCTAGTAGATATGACAGGACTCGGTGGGGGACTGCAGCCCACAGTTAGTCTGAGACAGAGGCCTGTCAGAAGTCTTTAAGAGTGTCTGTTCTGCCCCAGTCTGGTGACCTCGTTCCTTGTTACCCTCCTAAACACTAAAGGGTCGTTTCCTTGAGACTTGTCCTTTACACCAGCTGTAGAAAATCCTGACTGTAAAACTGTAGGAAAAGTTTATAAGGAAAAACAGACAAACTGTTGGATGGTTTAAAGAGGCAGTTGTGTTTTGATTTGTGTTGTAGAACTATAACACGTTTTTGTGGACGCAGACCTCTCTGTGTCATTGTCTTTGTGCTACATTGGGAGACTTGTTGTGATGTGAATTAAATTATTTTAATTGCTTTAATAATACATTATGAAACTTTATATACCCAACAGGCCCCTTTATAAAAACAATCGAAGGAAATTGTAACTTAATAAGATACATTTTCTTATGTGCATCCAGTTGCTTTAAATTTACAAGCAAAGTTTTCTATATTACATCAGGAAATGTGAAGCTTTAACATTTATGTTTACTGCGATGCTGTGGTTGCTAGGGTGTTTTGGCAGTTGCTAGGTTGTTGCTTCCTGCATATTAATTTTGAGCAAAAGCTGTTTGATTCTTTTCTAAATAATAACACGCCTGTTCTTGACAAGCTTTCTAATCTGAGTTAATTTGTGTTGTACTTGTTTAATACTTAACATTTTAAAACTTAAGTTTAAGCTTTTAACAAGCCCTTAATCTAAAGTACAGGCAATGGATACAGGGATGCTTGTTTGTATTTATTAAATAATAAATACCGTAATAATTCAATGATGTATTGGGTTATGGCCCCCAAGTGCTATATTTAGCTCTTGCAGATGGATTTGTTATTTTTTACCATGTTTGTGCCTGTTCAGTGTTTGACTGGCCATGTGGAAAACACGCAGTCTTTGTGCCACCTTTTGTGTTCTAATGACCATTATAGTCAGCAATAAACGCTTCAGCACAAGTTATCTGCTCATCTGTTCTGTCAGTCTTGTTTACAGTGATGACAGCCTTTGGACCGTGTGTGAGGAGCATAATTGCTGAAGTGCATCTCTGGTGGAGAGGCCATTGGCATGAGGTTACAGAGACACAGGCTGGAAGTGTCAGAGGGACGGGGGGGGGGAGTTCTGGTAAACAAACGTAAAACAAACACAAGTCCAGTGTCTCTCTTCGTTGCACCCCAGCCCCACCCTTGAGTAAAGATACAAGGACCTCTTTTATTCCAGAACAAATGTCGGCCCCTCAGTACAGTTAGAAGCAACAAAAGGAATCAAAGTGTGTGTGTGAAAGGCCGTGAGGTTCTGGCACGGTTGGCGGGCTGCTGGAGCGTGCGGCCGTGGTCCGAAACAGATGGCAGATGAGGAGATGGTAGAACAGACACCCGGCCAGCCGAGCTCCCCTGATGGCCGAGGGTCCAGTTGGGTTTGTGACTCTGAGGAGTGGGCAGTGACCAGAGACACTTGTGTTGTGAAGCGTGGAAAGAACCGATACGGGATTGGACTCGGGCTTGTGGCAGCCGAGCAGATGCTTGGCAGAGTTAATGAGAGACACGCGCTGACCTCACATCATGTCAGCGAACTTTCAGACAAAAACAACAAGTTTGAAGGTGCTCAGTTAGTTGGAACTAAAGTCCTTCTGTCCACTCAATGCTTTTCCAGATTGGACTCCTAATTGGACCTAATATTAAAAAACATGTTGATGTTGAATTTTGGTTGTACGTTCTGAAACCTGTTAATAGCACATGCTGGAGACCAGAGGAGTTTTTTATAATTACTTTGTGATTTGATATGACTTAAGATGTTGGTGTGTTCAACTGGGCTGTGTGGACTGGTTATATGATACTTCAGTTGTAATGAAAACATCAGAAAATTAAAGGATTGAGTAGATGAAGTCTGAATGGTTTATCAGCAGACAGAAACCTGTTAAACACTCCAACATTTCCTAAATGCTTCACATTGATCCCAACAAACAGACCTGGCTCATGCGCGCTGGTCTTTGCCCTCCGTGCCCTCAGAGCTCTTCTGAAGGCTAACTGTGCAGACAATAGAGGGATCTGTACTGGAGCTCATTTGAGCAGTTTCACATGATCATCTCTCTGGATGCCTTCAGTTATGGAGAGAAACATTCTTTGTGGATCTTGTTTCCAGGTGAAGAATGATTTCCACCCCACCTCCAGAGTCTCCACAGAGGACAAGCTCAGATCCTCAAGTCCTCCTGATGTGAGCGAGATCATTGTGGGCATCTTTTAACCTTTGAGAATGATCATCCTGGCCAAAACAATTATTTGACTAGTTGGTGATTTTGTATGTATTTGTACAATGTGTTTTATACAAAACGTATGAATTTTAGGGGAAAAATGAGGCTGATGGTTCGCCCCTAACCCCTAGCATACGAAAACTTTTTTGAGATTTTTGTTTCACTAAAATGTAAAAGTTACTAATTGCCATGAGATTGTACTGGATCACAGATAAACTCACGAGACCATAGACTGCTACCTATTTTTAATGAAAACATTTCCTCAATATTTTCATTAAATAACAGAAATTGTTTTAAGAACGTTTAAAATGTTAACAATATTACTGTTTATTGACTTTCAGTTCTTTAATATTTTCTAAACGTTCCAGTAACAATTTAAGAAATTGGTTTGCATGAGATGTTGCATTAAAAAGCGTTCTACTAACGTTACTGTAAGACTGTTTTTGTGAACTTTGAGAGCAATGTTTTAAGAACGTTCCCTGTTAGCTTGCATGCTTGTCGTCCTGTAAGTGAGTCTGGTGCAAACAGCTTTATAGAAGGTTAGATTGGTTCAGGTTTTGTACAGTACAGGTTGATGTGACAGTGTGTTTGTGATGAGGACAGCTGTGTTAGCAAGCCTGTCCAAATTATGAGCGTTTTAATCATTCTTTTGTATGAGATTGACATGAACGTTAGACTGTTTGAAGACGTACAAGTATATTTTGAATATGTAATTCAGTCTCGGCTTGAAAACGAGAGCAGCACTTCATTATTCTCAACCTTGTCCATTCACAGAAACAAAAGCTCGTTTGACCATGAGGCTAGTTTGAATAATTTTGACAGGCGCTTTTAATGGGCGCGTTGTCTGCGGGCTACCAAACAGATTACCATTGTTCACCAATATCAGCTCTGCCCGTCGCATTGTTTTCTGACATCTGAGTGGCATGCGGCTCCAAATTGCTGATTCTATCCACATGTACAGACACACAAACACTGTAGAGTACAGCTGCCCAAAAAAGACGCAGCCCGCGGGTCGCCCCTCTTTATGACTGCTGACATCATGTATGTGTGTGTGAGACTCCATGCCACCTATGAGCTAACACAACCTGTTGATCGCAGTCAGCGATGCAGAAGTAATCGCCGGAGCGCGGGGCTGGAAATTAAAATGACAATTTGAATTGTGTTGTAGGAAGCGGGAAACTCTGCCTTTTCTGTATCTCACAGTGTGTGTTTGAGGCGCCTGGTTTCAGCCAGAATCTGAGCGTAAATGAGTGTTTGTAACTGGATGAATCCATCATGCTCTGGTCGTGTCAGTGTGAGATTATATTAACTTTGGCTTCAGTTTGGCAGAACTGTACAGGGTTTAATGAAGATGCATATTGATTAACCAGATCAGGTTAACAGTCTCTCAGTACATGAAACCTTTGGTGAGACACATGGTTTTAATATAAGGCAGAAATGTCTGTGTGGTTTAAATTAGTTTTTGTAAATATGGCATCTGATCTCTTCTGTTTTTGCTAGTTTATGCTATTTGGTGTCCCGTATTTCATTTGAAAACAATACTGATAAAATACATCAATCTGTTTATTAATTACTGAGGAAGTGAGTGATAATGTCATCAGTTCAGTCATCTAAAGAGGAACAAAGCAGTTGTGCGTTTGTAATGACTTTAAATCTGGAAATGTTGCTCTCCTCTAACTAATGGTAGGTTAATGTCTGTAATGTCTGTAAAGTCAGTTAGGGGTGTTTCTGCACCACAAACTGCTAAATTTCCACATTTGCTCCTAAAGATTCACCTCCAGTTTCAAATGTGTGAATGCAGGTCAGTGGATCCCTAACTGTAGAAGAGACGCGAGTTTAGAATGTAAATATCAAATCTTCCTCCTAACTCTATAATTCTAGCCATAAGCGCTAACCATCTGTTCTTTAGTACCTACTAAACAGCGGAAGTTTTGAAGACGTGTTTGTTGAACAAATAAAGGCTTGGAAGAGGATAAACCCTTTAAACAGTGGAAAGGATTTTCAGTTACAGACTGCAGGAAGTGTGACAGATAAAGATCACAATCTCTATATAATAAATAACTGTACCGCCGTTACAATCTCTCAGGATGTGATTAAAAGTAAATTAAATATAGTTCATTAACATATAAACAAAACTCCTACTCATTATTTAAATGGAGCAGAGCATAATAAACACAAAATGGTGGCCTTTCCAGTACATTATATTTGTGCTGTGTTATGATTGGTGGGTTGTGTTTGTGTCAGCGGTGTTAAATTGTTAATCAGCTTCTAATAGCTTAAGTCAGTATCTGATGTGGAGGTCAGTGGTTCTGTGTTTTGTGATGTTGTTTCTGATTTATGATGTTTCATTTAGTTTAACTTCACTGACAAAAGAGCCTGACAGCGAATGATGTACTACATGTATTGTTGTTTCGTGTGCCATTGTGTGAAATAAAATCAAGCAGTTCAGAAACGAATGAATACATCATGGCAGGTGTAATGAATGATGAATGTGTATATAGATATAAACCCTGTTGAGAGCTGTTTATTTATTTATTTTTGTACAGGACAGGAAGTAATCATCTCTACATACGGACACATCACCAGTCTGAGCGGCTGCGAGACCATCTCACTGCATCTACATGGTTTGGGTGAGTTTGGGTCGTGACCTTCGACCTACAGCCTTTCCTGCTCGGGGTCACTTGTTCTCTTTCAGGCAGCCGGAAGCCCAGCTCTCATTTGCTCGCACCCGGAGCCAGCGGGAGATCCAGAGACCATAGTGAACCTCCAGAGACCATGAGATTAGGAAACCGTTTGTTTGGTTAAATTTCAGTGGTACCTTATTACCTGAATCAGTTAAATTATTCATCGTTTGTTTTCAGAAACGTTTCTGTTGGAGTTGCAGTGTAGCTGGTGCCTGTTTTGCAACGTGGGAGCTGGTTTGAAACTGGCCTGTGCCGTTTACACTAACACCAAGTGTGTTGCTTCTTAAAGCTGAATGCTGCTCATAGGGAGAGCTGTGGTGTTTGTTGTGGTGTTTGGTTCATGTTTGCACATTTTGAGCTGTGGTGCACATGTGGACAGCTGGTTTTCAGCATGTTGCTGTGAAGTTCTGGGTTGTTGCTTTCTGGTCTCAGCCAAAACCCATTCCCAAGGCTGTATAATAACTATAATAACTCCATAATATAATAACTCTTCTCTGTAGATATAATAGTAATAATAGTAGTAGATATAATAGTGATAGTAGATATAAATATAATAGTAGATATAATAGTGTTTCTGCCATGTATACATAATGTTTATATTAGTGAGGTAAAATACATACATTACTAGAGATTTTTGCTAGATTGGTAGATTTTTGTCCAGTTGGTAATGTTTCAGACAGGATGTTGACGAGTATTTGCAGTCGTCTTGCTGTGTATAAACCGATGTCATGTGTGTAGCTGCAGTGTATGGTGAAGCTAAACTCTTGTTGGTCAGACAGTAGAGCTGCACAATATTCAACAACAATATGTGATAAAACGATGCTTTAAATTTGTAAGATTAAATTATATAAAATAAAACTAAAAATTTATGACCAACATGCATAGTTACGTGATTTCAATATATTGTGCAGCTCTATCAGAAAGTGACTAAGAGGTTTGATGCCTGTTGTGTGTTTATTTGTCAGGTCAAACTTTAAGCTAACAGAAGAGTCTGTCTGTTGTGTATGGACTGAATGAGTCTTGTATTGCTTTACAGCTGCTGTAACAGCAGGCCTACAATTACACTGCCTTTTGCTGGCTCGTACGCCGCACCATTCTCTTGCCAAAGGACAGCTGATGTGTTTCTGATGATAAGGTGTGTATCACACGGCTCTCCACCCCTGCCTTTCATCTGAGATCACAGGGCCCGCCTCTCCTATCGGTGGCCCCGCCCAGCCTGAGCAGAGGGGGTGGGGCCTGATTATCAGGTTCTGGAGGTGAACAGCTGGCGGTTTGAACATGAGAGGGGTGGGATATCGCCACCCTCCCAATTAGACCCTTTTCATTTCCCTGTGCCTTTATGATTGATCATTCAGCACATAATGTAGAAATGGGCAGGTATGACACGAAACAATACGTCAGCAATCAAACCATGGAGAAGACCTGTAAAGAATTCTCACGACCGGCCGTCATAGTTTCTCTGTATAGCGTTTATAGGGTCATGAGAAATTGAAGGTTTTGAATAATAGTTGATAGGTTTAATTTCAGGTGTTTTTTCTAAACGCTAAAATAATCTATCATAAGAGTAAACGGAGTTATTAAAGTTTGTGTTTGCCTGCTGTGCCGTGCTGTATATCACTTTAGATGTTAGTTCCCCATGTAATAAAACAAGCTTTTACATTTTATTGTAAGATAAACATTTAGCCAACAATACAATTTATGTTTTTGTTTGCTTTCCCTCATGTTGTTTCAAACCTGTATGACTTTGTTAGCCATACGGTCTCTGTCCCTATTTACAGTTTATAGGTCAGTGTTCTTCAAAAGCAGGATTTTCAGAACTGACCCTTTAACAGCCTGTGCATCTGATTTCAGATTCTCATTTCAGGTTTAACTTGATATTGAAAGGCTTCCATCACAATCACCAGATCTCACCAGGATCAACCTCGAGAAGTTAAATCGCTGTGATTACATCACAGATTTGAGTTTTGTATCTTTGGCAAATCTATGTTTCTCCCTCAAGAGACTTTACGTAACAGCAGCTGACAGAAATCTCTGAAAACAGAGCTTGACTTTGCCCGTTTGTTAGTCTGGCCTTTGTCTGGTTATTAGGAGGTTAATGTTCAAACCTGGGAAAAATAAGGCAAAACAAGGTTACTTGCTGCTGTATGTATAAAATGTGATGAACAGAGCTGTGTACATTAACTCTCAACCTGAGCTCTGTCGGTGTGAAGCGATGAAGGCCATCTGAGTCCCTGTAAGGATCGGAGAGGCCGTGAGAGTTGCAGGTCTTTCAATCATTCACTACAGGAATGTCTTTATAAAACCGCGCTCTGGTTGTCCGAGCTCCACAGTTCAGTGTGTTTCTCACCTGACCGGTGAATTCTTGGCTGAGCAAACATGCGTCCAGTTTTCTCGCTGTGGAAACACTTTGCCCTTTAATCGAGGTGTAACACCTCACACACTTTCACGGCTGAACATGAGCTCTGCAAGACAAGAGAACAAACAGATTTACTCTCATGTGGTTGAATGTTTATACAGGAATCGAGAAGAATTGAGTGGAAATTATACTGTATTTATATACTGGATACACTTAATAGATACGTATATGTTCCCATCACAAAATTTACACACATTTTTTGTTTAATACATATACATCATATATACGTGTATATATACATCAAAGGATTTGAAACTTCAAATAAAAATAGCTTTGGTTAGTAATTTTTAGGCTTATCTGTGTTGTCAGGATTTTATGATAGTTTTGCATGATAAATGCTTACATGTGTCCAGCACTGTTGTTTGTGTGCAGTCTTGGTTTCTGAGACTTGTGTTTGGAAACATTTTTTGCTCGTCAGCTGACGGTCAGAGTTGTGGAGCTGTCGGGGATGACGGTACATCACAGAATGAACACGCGTGTGTTTGTGTGTTTGATCAGCACGGCTGACTGGAACGCTGTCTGTCAGAACCGCTGTGTCATTCCCCTGTAATCCATTCAGCCTGACCCGTGAGTTTCTGACCCGTGAGTTTCTGTAGCTCTTCCAGGTGTCATGCAGAAACACAAAGGTTAGGAGGCTAACTTTTTGTTCACACTTGCACATGTAAACTTTCTAATTTAACACATTGAATAGCTTGTTTATAAAAATAGTTTGGCCTTGATGAAAGTTGTATTGTTTTCAGAGAATGTGTTCCATTGTTAATTTTCCTGTTTGGCACTTAAAGGAAAGTGGGAGTGAGTCACATCATTAAAACATGAACCATACGTCATAGATTTGATTCTTTTCAACAGTCTTTCAAGTTACTTTCACAATGAATTAACATCCGCAAAAGTCATACTTATATTTGTATATTAGTTGTGCCTGTTGTAAGCACAGTTTAAGATGACACATTTATTTCATATTCAACAAGCTTCTTAGTTTTCCTGTTGACCTTTATAGATCTGAGTTATAAGAGCAAATGTCACCACGTTCGATCAAACAGTGAAATTGCCACAGTAACCACCATACCAACAAATACAATGTGAAGTTTACTGACAGCCGCCCACAGCTTCACAACGCGAGTGTTTTACAGTGTTAAAGACTTACGAAACCTCTGTTTACATTAGCATTAGCGACAAATCTACCTGTGCTGTGACCTTTATCAGATGTTTGAGGATATTAGTGTTATGTAGAAGCTGCAGTGAGCTGTGTTAATGTGTTAATGTGATGGAACAATGAAACCTGAGTTGTGTGTGGATTTCCTGACAGACTTCTGTAGAAGTTGATAGTTTTACACGAGTTTTATTGGGACTTTACAGTACATTTAGGTTTAAATTTCGTGACTTACAGCTGTTCTGTTCAGAATGTGCGAATGAGGAGAGATGTTTATTTACTGTAGCACAAAATGAAAGTATAATTTATGTGATGCAGATAATGATGAATAGCTTTTATAATTTGATAAGAAAGCTGTATTCACATTGAGCTCTGTATTGATAAGACGGGTTATATAATTTGTCCTACAGTCTTGTGCAATGTACATTTCAATTTCAGTTTTTTAAATAGGTTGCCTGGGTTTTGCTATGCTGTTGTAAATGTGTTCTGAGTACGACCAGAGCACAAGTGTCTGATCTCAAGATACAGTTCAGGTTCCCTCATGTTTATGTTCTCTTTGCACAGTGGAATCTGTTTGCCTGTTGCTATAAAACACATATAATTCACTGTTTGACACCCCTTCAGATAGGACAAGTGTTACTTTCACAATTACTTTTTTGTGGCACCTAATCTGTATGGCGCTTGACTTTAAACATAACTGCTGTCCTGTGATAAGCATGGCATCATTGATTAGTTGTTGACAAATGATGATTTGGTTATTGCTGGTCATTTGTAATGCAGCATTGTTCAGCTCAGATAGCGGCTCTGCCTGGCTGTCAGCCTAATGAAGGAAACTCGATTAGCCCGGAATACGAATGCCCTCATATGGTTTGTTTCCTGACACGTTTGAGGGGGTTGTCATCTGACTGCTGGACTTTAGTTCTGCAGTTCAGTGTTGTTATATTGCTGTTTCTCTGCTCAGTTCAGCTGCCCTTAACTCAGTCCTGATAGTAGCTAACTAGCCTTTCATCCACCCACGCGGCAACCCAGCGGATTTGGTCTTTGTTCTCCGAGTTTTTTTCCAGTCCGATGGCACAAGTGTCTTGGCATTAAATCTCCTTCCAAAGATCCTATAATCCCCAAATATCTACAGATAATTTGACTCATTACTTGTAATTATCTAATGAAATATTAATCATTCTGTTGCTTCAGGTGCAGGTTTTAAACTCAGTATAATCCAACGTTGAATAAGTGGAATTAAAGCTGCAGTTTATATCTTCATTTGGTTAAAAGTGTTTGTAACAGATGAGTGTTCAACACAATCTCCTTTACTCAGATGCACAACAGTAACTTTACAATGATGATTTATAATTTGAGCTGTCAGGTCCGATTTCATGAGTCAGTTTGGCTTCAGTTTATTTGATGAAATGTTAATTCATTTTGTTTCAGACAGAGATGTTAAGAAGTTATAATTGCAGCTGTAAATTCACATATTTTGTCTATATATTCATTCAGCCAGTGAGGGTTGACTGTAAGTGTGTGTGTGTGTGTCTTGTCTGAGAAAATGTTTGCAAATGATAATTGGATGATTGTAAAGGTGTTGGGTCTGGGACCCAGTAGTTCTTCTAAACGGTGGTGGAGGGGGTGGGGGTTCTCCACGGGGGCCAGCATGGGGCAGCAGAGAAGATCAAGGGTAACCTGGGACATATTGGAGGTCAATGCTCCAACGCACAGTCTTGCCAGGCAACCGCTCCTGGAATGTTCTCACGGGCTGCACAGGGGAAGTCAGGAACCCCCACAACTGGACAAGAGTTAATATTGGCCTTCCGGGTCAAAGGTTAAATTGGAGAGGTCAGGCAGGAGTGAGCTGCTTTCTTGAGACCGTGCCCCAGTTTTTATAAACAGCCCTTCAGAAGTGCAGGCTGAGGGGGGGCAGTGTGACGCTTCAGAACACCCAATGAGCCACAGCTGGATCTGGGGTTGAGTTACCTCCATTATACTGCCCCAAACACAAGCAGCACTGTCACGCAAATGCAGACAGATGTTCCTCTCATCTGTTGGTGCTGGACAGCAAGAACCCAAACATTTGTTTATTGTAGCGCTGAGTGTTAGATCACACACTTATTCACTTACACACATTACACTTTTTGATTTGTTCACTCACTTGCTCGCTTACCCACTCACTTGCTCACACATTGACTCACTTTCATTCATTCACTCACTCACTCACTCACTCACCCCCTTCTTCTCTCTCTCTCTCTCTCTGTCTCTCTCTTTGTCTCTCCCTCACTCTATCCCTCACTCTCTCTCTCACTCTTTCTCTCACTCTCTGTCTCTCACCCTCTCTCTCTGTCTCACTCTCTCTCTCTCCCTCCCTCTCTCTCTCTCACTCTCAGGATAATGGCCGTGTGGCCGTGCAGCAGGATGCTGGCCCTCCCTCTGCTCTTGGCTCATGTTTCTCTGAGAGGCTGGAATGTATGAATGAACTCTCTTCATATCAGCAACTCACTGCTTCATTCACAAATGTTTATTCCATCTGTCACCTGACCTGTGCTGTTCAAACAGGGCGGAACCTAAACATTCACTTCTGTTATTAATGTTTACCTATGTCTCATTTCCTCCGACTTCACCTGATTAACAAAACGAACAATAACTAAACAATCAACTCATCATTTCCTCTTTTATTCCCCATTTAGCAGATAATGTAATGTAGGGCAGCACGGAGTGTGTTTGTGTGTTCATATTTTTATTGTCACATGTTTTAATAGTTGCTGGATCTGCATGAAGTTCACAATCGGGTGAAAATAACTGAATAACAGACACACTTTATGATGAACAAAACAGTTTGTGGTCCTCAGGTGGAGATGTGTTTCTTTGGGGGTGTGTTCACACAAAGAAACCTCTCATTGTATGTGTGCAGGTCCGCCTTGGTAAGAAAAGAAAAAGCCTGTCATATTTACACAGCGTGACCGTGAGGAGTGTTTGTCTTCATCGCTCTTGTCCTCGGGTTAAATGATGAATGTTTGACGCAGCTACAGGAAAACATGAATAATGAATGAAAAATCCTGCCTAAAGAGAATCAGTGGCTTTGTTCCTCTCAGATGACTTTTTGAGAAATTGCTTTTTTTTGGTCATACAAACAGCGGCCTGATCTCAGGTTAGCTCTATGATCTTCTTGATGGATTACACCTGGTTTCAGGGGTCAGGTAAACCCGGTTTGTTGTGCAGCTGTCTCTTCCTCTGTTGTGTGTCCGCAGGCCTGAGGAGAGCCTTAACAAACAGTGTCACCCCTCCCATACATCTTCTCAAGGTCATGCAGGGGTTCCAGCTGTCCAGTGCTCTGAGGAAACACTCACTGCTAGCATGTGACTGTTCACTAGCTTTCGTAGAGGCTAGCAATAGCAAGCTAGCCTTGAATAGCATATTGTCCCGCCTTTCTCTCAGAACTCTCTCCAAAGCCACGGCCCCTCCAGCCCATGAACACACACACAGTTTCACAGGCAAGTAGGACATCCTATCATTTCATTCAGACCAAATACAGCAATTGGACGATTGCATTTTCCACAAAAGACATTTATTTATATAAATATATTTAGGCTACAGGATGTGAAGTGATAACAAATAATGTTTCTGGAGCAGATTATCCACCCTGCCTTTAATTTAATAGTTTTTTCACCTTTTTTATTCTGATTTGGAATATATTTATGTGATTTGGACCTGGATGTTTGTCTTTTTACAGTGTATATTATTAGACATGACCCATGTCAGATGATCAGATCCTATTTTCACAGAATTTAACCTTTGAACACAAACTTCCTCAGAGTCAAAGAGACGAGCTATAAATCTGACCACACCAGCCAAATTAACCCTCACATGCGTTAAAGACACAGAACAGTTTTTCCCAAATTCCCTTCACCCACAAATGAACGTTTGGACTCGAACTTAAACGCTCACCGCAGTCGTTTTTTAAGTTCAGGCAGTAAAAGACAAAGGGCTGCAGATCAGGAGTCTGGGAGCTGTCGCTTTAAATCACCTCTGATGCAGATTTGATGTGACATCTTGGAAGCCGTGATAATAAAGAAAGCTTCAGACATCGCTATCAAGGCTGCGATTCTCACAGCGCGCGGCCCACCTCGTGCTGAACGCGGACCCCCGTGGCCGAGGACGTGACATCAGGACATCATTAGTGCGATGTCATAGTGTGAGCACACCCAATGAAGAAAAACTGGGTGTGAGAGAGAGTTTGTGCTTATCAGAGAAGGTCAGAGCTGAGCTCTTGTGTGTCTCAGGAAAAAGTTTTTTTTCTTGTAACATCACACTTTGGTAGCTTTAAGTTTTGCATGTCATCATGTTGCATTGCTGTATAATTGTAAACAAACTCATGATGACATGTAAACTACAGATGTCTGATGTTTTCTGAACGATTATATCTTGGCCCTTAAACTTTTATATTGATTGTCTTTTATATTGGTTGTCTTTAGAGAATATTTGATGTTTCATGCCTTGATTTAAGGCTGTTTGGGTCTGTGAGAAAGTGTTTAGATGCTGTATGGATGCTCTATCCTTCCAGAATTCTTGTCCCAGGACTTTGGATGTGTCTGTATGTGATAATCAGATTCAGCTCTTACATTAGCACTTATAAAAGACCCAAAGACATTTTTAATTTTACCGTCTAAATGGGTTGTTGGCTACATGAACTCGAAGCAAAACAAGCTTGAAGACTTCTGGAATATTAAGATTTGTCTGGAAAACGGTTTGTTCATTGTGCCGCTGTCAGGTATTGTAAGACAGTTCACTACAAGGTCCTCTAGGTGGCGCTTGTATTCCAGTTGCTTTAAGTAGACTGCAGCAGTAGAAGTAGACACAAGGTAGGACACACATTGCAGTCCCAAACTCAGTGTTATGTGTTGAGGTTTTGGGTCCGCGTGCAGTCACATGAAGTTTCAATGCATGACTGTTTCAATGCATGGCCCTCTTACAGACAAGTGTAGGACTTGTTTTCATGTTGCAGTCGTGATATAAAGTGAAATGTTTTAGCATGGCGTGTTAAACATGTTATGGGGTAACGCTGATGTGTTTTCAGGTCTCAGAAACATCTCGCATGTCAAACTTTTCATGCTGTGTTTTCTAAACAGGCAAAGCTGTGGGCTCAGACCAGCCCGTGATCTGTGGCATCTTTAATAATGACCAGAGAATGAGAAAACCACTGACTGTGGCGTTTAGTTTTCTCATGAACTTTCAAGATTTACCCAAAACCAGCCTGTTGCTCTTCATCTAAATAGACTCTCCTTCATCTCTAGCTTAAGATGCTCCAAATCCATTGGAATTCTGAGCCGATGTTTCATCACACACACACACACACACACACACACACACACACTTCTGTTCATTCACAGAGAATGTCCTTATGTATATTTCTCATGAGTTTTGTTTACTGTAAGCTCAGATGCTGCTCTTGTGGAGGGTCTGTGTGTGTGTGTGTGTGTGTGTGTGTGTGGGGGTGGCGGGGTTTGACTGCATTCCTCTCCTGATGCATGCCTGTCTCCATACACCCCTCCCTCTCACAGGCTGCTTCCCCCGCATGCTTGTTGCTCCAGGTTCTCATGGGATGGTAATCTACAACAAAGACTTCCCAGCCCACACACTAGGCAGGGGAACACTCACACACAATATTTCAGCGCACTAGCCTGTGTGCCCTTCTTAGCTACCTGATCAGGTAATGATCACATACATGTTTTTTTTATCACAAGCATGCCCATTTCTGTACAGTATTTTTTTGGTATCTGCCCGGAACACATCTGTGACTGTATTATGTGGAATGCACAGAAATCAGACGTTTCTGTTAGTGGTTTTGTACTGCATTGCAACTTACAACTCTCAGGTATTCATCTCAGTATTGTCTCAGAAAAACATACCATTTCTTTATTTTCCTGTGTCTCAGAAGCTAATACCCCCCCAGCCCCCCATGTCTCGTCTTTGTTTATCTCTTTCACCCATTCCTATATGCTGGACGTTTTTCTTGATGTCAGATATAATGTTTCTCCACTTTCCACAAGAGTGCACAGGAGTAATTCTTTAAAACCATCAGTTTTCACTCAGCAGAGTGATTATCGTCAAATCTCTCTGTTTTCATGTGTGTGCCTGCAGAGGTGTGTGTGTTTATCATTCCCACACACCATCGTTCTGCTCTTTAAACCTCCGCCCATATGAGCCCTAAAGACCGGCTCCTCTCATGACAGTCACACAAGTCAGAGGGTCTTTGTTTTTGGGTGGGAGGTAGTGCGCTTCATAAGATAGCCAGTTAGTGTTGAGGAAAGAAGTTCTGGTTGTGCTCAGGTTCTGTTAAGATGATCGGAGTCCCACATGTGTCTTACAGTTGCTTGTGCTTTCTGAGTACGTTTCTGTGAAAATTGCAGATTTAATGTTTTCTACAGGTGATTCTTGTGAAGAAAGTGAATTACAAATCCTTGTGACTTTCTTTCTTCTGTGGGAAATAAAGATTCATTGCCAAGACGTGAAAATTATTAAAATAAAGTTTAAAATTTAAAGTTGTCCACACTATTAGCACAGCCTGATCCAGATGTTTAAAATGCATGTGAAAGCTGCGCGTGAGAGACATACTGAAATTTAAGTCGTAATTTTCAGATAGCTAGTTGTACACATTAGGAAACTTTGTGCCAGGTTTAAGCATGAAAAATGTTGAACATATCTGGGACTCAAGTGACTTCGTAACATTTTCCCCTGTGCAATAATTTGTGTATGTTATTCTTATGTTGATTTAAAAAAAACTGTTGCTGGTTTATGAATTGGCTGAATTCTGCAGTTAAACAAACGAGTGAAAATGGAAGTGCTGTGCTTAACTGCTTGCACAGCTTTTTGCCTTTTCAGTTCCTGATTCCTTTAAAGTGATTGCACAATAGATTCAGTGAAGAACAAATGGCACATGTGAACGGACCTGCAGCGTTTTGTGAATGGGGCTGGAGATGAGAAACTGCTGCAGTGAAGATTCTGGAACCTGATTGGTTGTTCTGGCAAACACGTGTCGTCTTTGATTGGACGACTGAGGAAGTTTCTGCTCCTAGCTAGAAGGAAATGGAATTCTTGCTGTGTTTATGTGTGTGGCCAGTATTCAGGATACACAACTGCAACAGACATGAGAAATACTTTCTTTTGACTTCTGTCCTCCATTTCTTCTGCTGTTAAAATTTGAGAATATAGAAAGAGGAAATGTTTCGTCTGACCGCATTCATGTGAAGGGTTAATTTGGGGATGTTGCACGTCTGTGTGAAATGGTTACTGATTAATAGAACTTTTAAAAGCAGATGGTAGTTGTTGTGCTATCCATCAGAAAGTGTATTATGAGTGATTATGTTCACTTCAGTGAATGTGGTATTTCCTTCCTACTGCTAATTCATAAGAGCGCTTTGTCATAAATGCAGTTCATTTCTTGCTGGTCAAACCAAACATGCATCCCAAACGCATTTGGTGGTCCACACTGTCATCTCGGACCCCATAACCTTGCAAAGTTGTGTTTTGACTGTTGTGTTGTTAAAACGGCGGTGATGATCTCTTACATTTGTGACTGAGACTGTTTATTGACCCCGGATGTTGCTGTAGATTTCAGGATTATAATTTGCACCACAGAGTTTTGGGTCTCACACGTTTATGTCTGGACAATTCAACATGATTTTTTTGGGCTGTAGTGTAGCAAGTTGCCTGACGCTTTTAACCTTGTGTTCCTACAGTAGATGTTTGTTCAGAATCTCAGTCAGGCCAGCTGTATGTCTGACCTTCCAGTTTATCATTTGTAGGAATGTTTCTGTGTATTTTTTTGTTTTCAAAAGTAACAACTTTAAAAATATTTGAAAGTTTTAGGAACGATTAACATAAAATCATTCCTCTAATGTTGCTGCTGGAATGTTTTTGATAACTTTTTGAAATGTTTTTGAGAACATTAGCCAGTGCTTAGAGAACGTTCCCTGTTAGCTTGGCTGATGCTTGATATGAATTTAAATGAGGACTGTTGTTAAAATAATGACAGCAGCCGATAACGGCCTGTTTTAAAGACACATCCTTCACCTGAATTAAACTGAAGAAATCTTGGCTGATGTTTGTACTGTGACTGTAGCTTTAGAACCGTTTAACAGGTTTGTTTATTTAAAGCAAGTTTACTTGTCCTACAAGTTTACCCTAATGCTTGTGATATAACTGAGTATACTGACTCTGTTTGTTTTTTTTACTTGATCTAGCATTGCAGAGGAATAATCCGCGTTATTAGCAATCTAACCGTAGTTAACTTTGCTAACTTGTTTAGGTCATTAAAAAAAGTCTTGTAAATTCTGTGCTTAACATATGTGTATGTATTTAGCTAAAATGCATCAGCTTGGACATGATAATCAAGTGTTTTTTTGTTGCCAGTCCTTTTAAAAGTCATTTTAAACAGGAATTAGCTTTAATATTACATAACTTTTTGGTTCCCAGTGTTTCAGTCATTCCCAGAGCACACGTTTGTTCAGCCTCACAGATTAGAGAGAATTGTTTTGTGGGTGGGATGTTTTGAAGTGTGATAAGACTGACCCAACAGGTCTGCCTTGACTTTGTGTTTTAAAGTTTTTATTTAACTGACACAACTAATCATGAAAAAGATTAATGTGACAATGAAACATTGACTCCTGTGATCAATTTCTCATGAGACTCTTTTGACCTTTGCAGAAGCACAATGTCATATCGCTTTATTTTGAGGCACCTGACACTGCTGTAACCTTTCAACTCTTGTGTTGTGACTGTTGTGTAGTTAAAACAGAGATGAACTCTGTGTCTTGTGCCTGAGACAGTTTATTGACCTTGAATTTGTGTTGCTTTAGGAAGAGACTGAAGGTTTTAGGATTGTAATCTGCACTGATGGACAGAGAGATGTTAGGCCTTTAGTGACAGTAGAACTGTAGACATCACAGCCTCTCTGTACTTTACATCACAACTTCTCTAGGGGCTTGAGGGAGTTTTGGAAAGATTTGCGATTTTAAACACATTTTGTTCATTTGTGACAGTTTATGGACCGTGCAGGTTTAGTTTGTAATTGGCTGTTAAAGAAAAATGTATTTTAGAGAACAGCCCATGTCATATTGTTAAAATTTGTATTATTTTATACTTGTGTCAATCTGAGTTGTCTGTTTGTCTTGTATAACATGTAAGGAAAAGTTTGTAAAGCATCCTGCAATTTTGTTTCCAACAGAGATGGCGGTAGAGAGGCTAAAGTTTTCAGCTGTAATAACGACCATCAGCTTTTGTCAGTGATATCAGCAACCGAAGCCTGTGGGAAAACGTTTTAAAGGCATTGGTGTCTGTCATTAGTCGAGAGTAGTTTTGTTTGGGGAGGAGTGGCGTTGAATCGTGCTTGTACAAATCAGATACAATGAGATACACAATGGGGGAAAATGCCATTGCTCAAATAATAGACGGACTCCCAGCCACAACATGTTGCGCTCTGATGTTTTTGCTTAGCTGACCTATATAAAGACATTTTCCTTCCTGCCTGTTTCTGACACTGAAAGAAAAGACATTTGCTTTGGTGTTTTAAAGATACTTGAGTTATGACACATCGTGCTTATGCAAGCCGGGGACATGCACCGCCGGGTTTTTAAGGGTGTAACTGTTTGTAGAGGGCTGATATGACTCCAGCAAACACAACAAAGACAAACTGAATTTCCTGACGCGCTCGCAAGACATTTGCACGAATCCATACGGTGACATTTCCAGTCGCCATGTCTCTGAAAAGAAGAACAGAATGGAGCAAAAACGAGTGGGGTGCGAGAAAGGGAGGTATAGAGAGAGAGAGAGAGCAAAAAAGGCCCTTGTCCAGACGGCAAGCACATGCTCGTGTAACAGGAGTCCTGAATTCCACAAGGCTTACTGATTTTTTACTTCCCATTAAGCAGGAGAGAGAGAGATAGAGAAAGTGTGGAGAAAGAGAAAGCGAGTGGGTGGGTTTTGTGGGGGTAAAACGGGGCAGGCGACTCTGATCAAATATCAAGTAGGTGATTTTAACTGGCCGCCTTAAAGCCGAGATCATTAGATTGAGACCTTCTGACATGTTTCTGAGGGAAACGAACCTTCATCCACACTGTTTGTTTTCTCTTGTGTTCCTGCATCTGTTGACTGTTGGATAATGTCAACCTCACCTCGTTCCTGCCTAATGCGTTAATGACAAATGTGGTAGTACAACAGGATGAAATTGAATTGGTCAGTAGAGAGATTAAATTAATGTTTCTTCATTTCTTCATCACAGAAAGGTGCATTCATTTCGTTCATTGTGTTTGCATGTTGAATGTGATTCCGAATAATGTAAAGATCAGGGAAAAATACTCTATCTTTGACCCCTAATAACAGCTGCTGCCGCCTCTCCAAAAAGTTGGTTCTCACAATCTGTCTAATGAACTTACCGTTGCTAATAGCAGGTGGTGGAAAGTGCAGAAGCTGTAGGACCTAATTGAAACGCTCAATCATGAACACAAGACCAGTTTCTTCTGAAAGTTGCTTTAGATTCAGAAACACATTTTACTTGTACGGTTTGTGTGGTGTGCAGCACATGCTGTAATGTTAATGCCCATGATTTTTAAATTACTCTGCTTTATAAGTCTACAATTGTGGCTTTCATTAGAGTCTCAGATGCTGAAATGAGCTGAAGCACGGCTTGAGCTGCAGGGCAGGAGAGCAGACAGACTTCCTGCGCTTGAAGCGACGTGTGTGTGTGTCACAGATTTTCATGTATCATTTGTTGCTTTCATGGAAGCTCTTATGAATCTTCAGATACACTAGAAGCTGAGAACTGAGACCTAGTGAAAATCTGTGTGTTGATTTAAATAGAAAGTTTGTCTGATATAGATTTGTGCCTTTTTCAAAAAACGAATGTTCAGAACAACATTCTGTGACATCAGAGGAGAATGATGAAAAAAATAATTTTTAATCTGTAAAATAATTTTTAATCTTTGTCTTGTTTTCCAGTAAATGTAATAAAAATGTCCATAAAATGGAATTGAGTAGTGAAATTGTAAAACTTTGAAAGTTTAAATTGTCTAAAAAAAAGGTGCCAGTAGTAATTAACTTTGAACACTTTGATTATTTCCTAATGTCTTATGCAGAATAGCTTCTTAAGTTAATATCTAAGATTCTTACCAGTTATGAAGAACATAAATTGTGGATATTTCAGTTTTTCAGTGATCTGTGGCCAGTGAAGTCACTTGTATCTGTTATTGTTTGTGAAAGCACATTCTTTCACACCATTTATCAGGACATAATAACTGTCATCATGGTATATTATGCAGGTATTATTTCTTCAGACGTGAACAACATAAAACATGAAAGTAATTAGATTAATAGCAGTCTAGAATGTTTCGCTCCTGTCTTATCTTGTTGCAGGTTTTTCTCTTATTTCATGCATGTGATAAAACAAAGTGACCCAGACATCAGCTGGCAGTTTTTACTTCCGTCTGCAGGCCGCTGTTGTCCACGGGCAGGAGGAAGGCTTGAGTTATGAGGGACAATGGGGCACAAAGCCACTGACAAAAATAGCTAAGTGTCATTAGCGGTCGGTAGGAAATCACATGAGGCTCTAAGTGGGAACCAACGACAGACATGCTGACAAAATCAGCCTGAGGAGAGGGAGGAAAAAGAGGAGAAAAATGAAAGCAGCCGCGACTGGTTTCTACCCATCCGGTTTAGTGAATGAATGCTTTCCTCTCTCACTCATATAAAGATTAGGTCATTTAGGGTATCGTTGTCTTATGTCCAATCCTGTTTTGTGTGTGTAGGGTGGCTCCCGCTGTATGCGCTGCTCCTGCGCATACGTTCTCAGGGAAATGCAGGCCAACGCTAAAGAGGTTTTCAGGGAGGTTACGAAAGGGCAGATTTACATGCGGCAGCTGCGGCTGGGAAGAGTGTATAAAGGTGAAGTAGGCGGCAGATTGGAGCAGAAACATTATTTGCTCTATATGTTTTGTTCACACTGCATGTGAATGCTATCTGGTTTCACACAAGTGACTGTCCGCTCTGACATCTGATAAATGATCAAATCAGATCTGTGTATTAAGTCCATATGTGGAGTTTGCCATAGTGAGAAGTGTTAACATGTTTAGTCTTGGGTCTTGTGATATCAGCAGGTTTGTGTCAGGAGAGGAGGGGTGCAAGAAATATCACCTCTGTCTGGTTTATTTTTTGATATTTATTAATTACTTTATAATGGATTTAAATGCAGTTTAGAGTTGCAATTTTATAATTTACAGTTTGACAAGTCATGACAAGCATTTGAGTGGGTGAGAGAACTGTGTAAAAACTCAGAGGAATGCAGAACAGAAAGAGGATGAAAACCGTGAGCCAGGCCCTCAGAGAGCGGATATCTCAGGTAATTTAAAACAAAAGACCCTGGGCAGACATCTCTGACAGTAAATCTTCTCAGCTATGAAGCCCTGCTTTGCGTTCTGAACAGCCCTGTAATTTAGCCCAGCACGACACAAAGCTGAAAGGCACGGCCATCTCTTTCATACTGTAAAATCATAAGACTGTAAAACGCAACACCTCCCACGTTCTAGTGATATATCGTTTTTTCTGACTGGCCCCTGCCTTCCTCATGCTCTCAGTTGTAACACATTTAAAGCATCACCGTACGTGACGTTAACTGTGCGTTTGTCAGAATGACTTTCGCCCCAGCGTGATGGAGAGGCATCAAAAGATTTGGCCTGAATCTGTGTGGTATGTGCAGTACGGCAGACCTCATTTCCTTCATTTGTACAGGATGCCGCTCGTCCCTGAAGGCAAATGAAAGCGCATATATCTCCTGTAGGAAACGTGTAACGGAGAGAGCAGAGAGCTGTCACATGATCCATGTCTGCTGTCTCTGTTCTCTGAAGATGCTGAGATCTTCATGTGTGAGGAGATCTCTGTGTGATCTGGACCTTCACACCAGAGTTCCTCTCCCATCTGAAGACCAGCCGTACTATGAAGTTTTTTATTCATAGAAATTCAGTAATGAGTAATTCAAAAGTCAATGCTGTTGGAGTTCTGTTCATTAAATAGCTGAAAAGACAGAACCATTAAAGAACCAGAACTGTTCTGTTGAAACAGAAGTAGATTCCTTATGTTCTTCATCCTTACCACACACTTGTGATGGTTATTAATTGTCTTTAAAGAGCAGCCGACAGAATCGCTCTGCAGGCCGCAAACCTCTGCCAAGAAATGGAAGGATTTGGCTGAGGGCCAGTACACTTTAAACCTTGGCATCTTGTGACTTAAAGTTGTGCACGTGTTTGAGTGAGAACAGTACCAGAATGTTGATTTAGTGTTTCTTTAATAAGAGCTTACAGGAAGGTTGTGCTTTCATCGTTTTGACCCGTGATCTCGGCTGTGATGGGCTGGTCAGCTAACTCCTGACTGCTGCTCGCTGAATGGAGGAAAGACAGAGTCGTTCAGATGGCTGGAGATGACAAAAACGAGTTTCACCTTCTTAAATTGTGCCCTGTGAAAAATTGTCACTGAAAAAATGACAGTCAAAAACATGTCCAGGTTTTACATTTCAAATCAACAATACAACGATTGTTTTACTGTAGCTGGTAATATTCTTATAACTGTATTTATTCAGAGAATCTCCTTTTAGAACAAAAAATGAAAAACAATGTATATTACTGTATATAATTCCCATAGTAAACCTATTCATAATGACATTTATTTATAAAAAATTAATTTGTCACTAAAATAATAGAAAAGTGCATCTTTGTGGTGCATTAATTTGATTAAGTTGATCTTGTTTTTTTATTTTAAAGTGTTCTGGACATGTTTTTGTTTGGTCACATTTACTATTTGATGCACTAACTAGTTACTAGTGCAACTAGTGCATCAAATAGTTTAACTCTGCGGTTAAACCAGAAAACATAACCAAACCTAACAGACCTGAGCGCAGAGGAAACTCTTATCCTCTGTGTGGTGTTCTGGGTTCAAACCTCATCCAATTCCATTTTAATCAACATTTCCTTTTTATTAGGAAATGTTTGTTTTCTTCTAAATAAATAAATGTTGGCTAGAGGTTTGTAAGGACCACCCATTTAACACTTTTGTGGTGATTTCTTCATCAGTGTTGATACTGAGAGACATGATGGAGAAAGTGGAGAGACTGTTTATACCTGCAGGATTTTAAGAGCACTGCTCTGTGTCACCAGTGGCGTTTAACAGCAGAGATGCACTAATGTATACTGTACTCATTTCTGCCATCGGGTGAATATAGCCGCCTCTCTAAAAGCTGTTTCATGCCCCTGAGATGTTTTAAAAGCGTCTTGTTAATGTGTGAAAAGTTGCTTTGTTTATAAATGCCCCCCAAATTCAGGGCGAGTTACTCATTAGAAAATGGCTCTGGACAGCGTTTGATGGATGTGTGTTTGCATCAGCGCCTTTTAAAGGGAACTCTTTTTTTAGAGTAATCTGTAACCAATGCCTCATGCCAAAACGAATGCTTCAGATGCTGTTGATGCGCTGAGGATGGGTTGAAGTTACTGGGTTAGCTGGTGGCTTACAGAGCGCAAAGCTACAGCTTTGATAATCTTGGTATCTCACTGATGTCTGATATTTACACAGATATATAATAGTTGTTTAACTTTCTATAAGTGATGTGAAATGAGAGATTTGTTATTTAATACCCAAGCCTTTGTGCTCCGGTGGCCTCTGGTTACACAACAACCAGGCAGGTTGGGGCCACTATTCAAATTTCATGCAAAGATTATGGAAATGTATGAAAAGCGACATTCCACGTGGCGAGCAGGAGCATGTTTGAGGACAAGGGCTGAGGGTGTCTGGGTGGGCGTGGTGTGGCCCAGTGTCTGATGATGGGCTGTCAGAACCGGTCCCAAAGAACCATCTGCATGTCAACATCTGTCAAAACACTGTCTGAGCAGAAGTATTGAGGATTGGCTGGTCTCACTGTTTGTAATTTACTATCAATAAAGAATATAAACCTTTAGTTTATTATGTACAGTAAAGAATTATGTAATATTTAGCAAGACCAACTGATAGAATCTGATTTACATTGCAGTTGCAGAAAAATAGTTTATTAAAATGTTGCAGTAATTAGTAACTTTAGTATTAAAGTTTTTATTGTCATGTTTGACATTTTGGAATTCAATCACTTTATAAACAAAGTACCGCACATGTTCTGCGCTGGTTATGAAGGAAAATGAGACAAACTGCAGTTATTAGAATGTGATGTGGGCTTAAAACGTGATCAAAGATCTCAGTAGTTATAAGTGACTCTTCTCAGCTTAACAATATCATAAGACATGAGGAAACAACAGCTGTGAAACATTGTAGAGCTTCAGCTCTGAGGAGGACTCTGGAGAACTGATGAAGTTCATGCCACCAGCGTGGTTTGGTGTATCGGCCAGCTGAGAACATGTGAGAGTCTCTTCCGCAGAACGTCACTGTCTAGCCCAGGCTTCCCATTCTGAGAGGAATTTCCTGATAATCACAAATAAGAGTTGCTCTATTTCCACCAGAGGAAGGGGAAGTGGTGTGTTTGTCAGGCTTTCGCTCGGTTCTGATGACAGAAACGACAGAGGCCGGTGGGGGGTGTACAGCCAGCCGGAGGGGCAACACAGGAAATGCTCTCATTTCTGAGTCTGAGCAAACACAGCGAAAGAGGGACAAGATAACTTCACCAGGGCTTTTGTTTAGGAGAGCGATTATAACAGTGAGAAAGATCGCACATGTCATTGAGGACAGTTTGTTTTAATCACAGCCAATTAGCTTTAACAGCCAAATGCGTGTTTAGAGCTGTGGTGCTCTGAACGACTCGCTGAAGGGAAGAGCAGCGATTCTGAGGAGGGTGGAAGCAGTCCAGCTCACCATAACTCACTAAAATGATGATCTGTGACTGACAGGCGTGATGTGAAATCACTCAGACAGATTGTCACACAGACAGCAGGTCTTCTTTAGAAACACAGACTCTCACAGATTCATGAGACATTGGTTAAAAATGTATTATTTTTTATACATATATACTTCATAGACTAACATCTCAATGTTGCATTTGCATTTACCACATGCAATGTTATAAGTTGTTAGTCTACTGTGTAAAGAACAGTGGCCAAATTTTAGTTTTGTTAGAGTTTTAATTGGTTAGTTTGAATATGTATGAATATATAAATGTGTGTGCATGTGGGTTTACTTAAAAAAGTCAGCAAAATCTTGTTTTGAGGAAGTAATTATTTGTAAAAGGCTTATTTATGTTTGTATGTTAGGCTTAGAGTGTGAGTGCAGTTATATTCTTTAACTGTATGTGTATGGAAACAGAAGTCATGTGAAACGTTCCCATTCTGATCAATACATGTCATTGGAATGTGTGGTGAAACCACAGCCTAATAAAAAATTTTATTGCTCTTTCATAGCTCAGGACTTTGAGATCCGTTTCATTTAAGTCTCAACACTTTCTCAGGTGAAACAGACACACGAATTGACAAGCAGAAAGGAAAGACTACATGTAAACTATGTCTTGGAAGGTTTAATGAAAATACAGTCGAGCTCTGACTCTTTTGCGGATTGCAGACTTCGGTGTGAGACTCGTTCTGAGAACAGTTTAAGACATTGTTGAGATTTCTACACACTTTCTATTACTGTGATAAATGTTTCTAAAAAGTGGGAGTGTTAATTTATTCTCTGTCTGATCTACTTTGTGTCTAAGAGAAACAACAGACATTAAAAAGATCTTTGTTGTGATTTTTCTTTCCTATGGGAAAGCTGTACTAATCTAGGAAATTGCCTTTGAAGGTTTGTCCACATTTCTGGAGGAGAGGTACTGCAGTGGTCAGTATAAACTTACTGAACTGCTTAATGACAGTGTGGACAAGGTCCCGCCCACAGTGGAACCTACGACCCCTTTGATGGACCTCGGTCAGGGCTCATAATTGCATCTAATGTGCTGTAATGGTCCCAAGAGAAGGACCGTCTTGCACCAGTCTGGCTGCCGAAAGAGAGGAATGGGGAGAAGGGGGCGGGGTGTGGGGGGGCTTCACGTACGTGACCATCAGGGTGGCAATTAAGATGCTGATAACATAAACGAGTCGGTTCCCTCAACAGGAGAAGAACAGAAGAACGGTTGAAGACCAACTGTGTTCTTCTGATCTTGACTTGGTTTGTCCTGTTGTTAGGGCTGGAGAGTTGAACTACCTGTTGTTAGGGCTGGAGAGTTGAACTAACTGTTGTTAGGGCTGGAGAGTTGAACTAACTGTTGTTTGTTCACAAAATTGTCCAGCTTACTGATTAAAGTTTGTAATATCTTCGTTTGCTGGGGTTTGAATAATGATAACAGTACAAGTCAAACACCTAGCAACACCCTAGCAACCACAAAGTAATGTGCTAAAAAGCACTCTAGCAAGGCTGTGAAAACCCAGAAGCGGCACCACTAACATTTGTTAATGTTACAAACAGGTCTCAGTATTGTCCAACACGTTTTTAACCGAAGCATCTGTATCTCGATCTCTCATTCTAACTCTCTATGCTATTCTCTCTCTCTGTTTTGCTGACTGTCTCTCGTCCAGTCTCTGCCACCCATACTGACAGCTGCCCACTTGGCAAGCGCTGTGGCATGTGATAATTAGTGTAAAGGTGGCAGAGGGCACAGAGAGGGGGGGGAGGTTTTGTACTGGAGAAGGAATAGAGGGTGTGCTGGGTCCAGCTGGCTGTTCCTAACATTACAGGCTGGGCTTTGTGAGGTCTGACAGCTGCATTCAAACTGTGTGTGTGTGTGCGTGTGCTTGCGTGTGTGTGTGTGTATTTTCTTCACCATGTTTTGGGGACAAATTTTGTACCAAAAACTTAGCAAAACCTGATGAATCTGACCAAAACCTCCTTTTGAGGACTTTCTAATTTGTAAAACAATATAAAAACATTGAGTTGTTTAGGGTTAGATTACAGTGTTTGGAAATCTATGATATGTCCCTATTTAGATAAAGTAAACATGGGTGTACATGTGTGTGTGTTTGTGTGTGTGTGTGTGTGTGTGTGTGTGTGTGTGTGTGTGTGTGCGCATCGTCCATGTGTTACAATACATTTTGTATTACTCAACATGGCAACACAAACAGTAACAGCAAGCAAATAATATAAGAAAATAGCTTGTTAAACCCTTTCACATATCCATTAACCTGTCTATACTAACTGTGAAAAATTCAAACCAAAGTAATCAAGAAAACAACTTTATATGAGCAAATGAGAGGCACCTACATCAGGCTGTAATGAAAGATGAAAGAAGGAGCGCGTGACTTGAGCTTTGATGTGTAAATCATTCGTTTCCAGCGCTATAATCTATCTCACTGCGTAACACCCACTTATGATGGGAAAAGGAAATTTGTCATAAAGTTAAAGCTGTAAAATGCTAAAGTGAGATAACGGCCAGTGGCATGTAGTTCAGGGAGTGGAAGAGCTGAATGAACTGATGACATCTCTGCTGAGCTTTCTGATTGGTTGGCAGTCTGAGCTGAAGTCTCTGGATTGGCTGGAAGTGACGGCCATAAAGCTTGTTGTTATCTTGGTTTGTGAATGAGGGCGATTGAAAGACAAACACGGACGATGGCCAGTTCACTGCACACCTCGTGTGTCAAATTTTGTGAAGGCTGTATGTTGTGTTGATTCTGCTTTTAAAGCATTACTGTTTTATTTGCTAATTTTCTAATAGCAAAACAACACAAATCTGTCAAACAGAACCCAGTTTATCCTGCGCGCGTGTTTTAGCCTATAATTTAAAGCAAAACCATCATCTGTCTGTGTATTTTCTTTGATTGCTTGCAGACTCATCTATAGTTTAGCTAGTTCACATTGTTCAGCTCTTTGCTAACCTGGACCCATTTCCCCTTTTCCCTTTTAAAATATGACCTCTTGCCCCACGCGCTCTCCCGGTGCAGGACGGGGGCTGATTTGGGAGGCCTGACTGTCAATCTATTCCGCTTTCTCTCAACAGACCTCAGTCAGGCCTCCTTTGAAGCCGTCCTCAATGGCCGCAGTGCCAGCTGATTACCTTCCTTTAGCAATGTAAATCACTCCCACAAGCTCAACGCCACCACAATGGCTCTTTATAGTGCGCTAGCTCCCTGGCCTGTGAAAGGGATTATGAGTGTTTAAAATAGCCGGTCATTTCAAATCAGCCCCATTATTTAGCGCTTTACGTAGCATTGCTGTTTGTTTGTTCCTGTCTGGAGGCCATTTTGAGCCTCTTTGTACGGGTCCATGAAAACATCTGTGTGTTATCCATAAACACCTTTTACTCCAGCATAACATTAAATGATGGTCAGTCTGTGTGGGTGTCATTTGTGTGAATCAGACAATCTTTAATTGTATGTACATTCTGATTGATTGTGTAGTTCCTGAAACTTTATTGTGTGTGTGTGTGTGTGTGTGTGTGTGTGTGTGTGTGTGTGTGTGGGTGTGTGTAGGAGAGAGCTGCAATTAAAGCTGCACAGTAACTTTGTTAAACAAGGAAAGATAATTTTGCTTAAATCACTGATAGAACGGTGTCTGCATTTGTCTGTGGCCTGCGGTGATTTATTGTGTCTTAACTGGTTCATTATTACTGTGGTGAGGATATGATGGATTGTTCTCTGTAATTTAAGAGATGTTGATTAATAATGAAATGTGGTAAAAAAAAAAATAATATGTGGTAAAAAAAATCTCTTTACTGTGAGTTCATATATAATCACACTGTTTCTGATATACTCACCATTTCTTTTGTTTTTCTTTCAGAGAAAATGCAAAACTCATTGTCTTTACAAAAACTTTCTGAGCAAACTTGCTCAACTTACTCAACAAAAGAGTGTGTGCTTCGAACGCGCACACACACACACACACACACACACACGCACACACACTCTTCTCAACACAAAAGGGGGATCTTTATCCAGCAAACGAGCTTGATCAGGGCCTACACAATTCAGAGCAACACAGTCTCAACAGTGCCAGCCGACTCTGGTTTCTAAATAATCAGGAGAGCGGGCCCCACACTTTGGCGCGCTCCAGGACAAAGAGGGAGGGGCCCCGCACACAGACAGCGAGACAGCAGCAGCGGTGGTGTGGCGCGGTATTAACCAGCGCTCGCTGATTGAAAGCTCCAATTGTGGCCCGCGCCCGGCGTGCTCCTCTGACCGTACATTCATTGCCACTTCCTGGGGCCTTTGTGTGTTACTGAGTCAGAGAGGGCAGAGGGAGGGGCCGCACGACACGGTGGCCCCCGCGAGCACGGCTCTGCCATCTGCCGCAGTAATTCAACCGCCCGCATGCCAGAGCAGCCACGCGGCCCACTTACGCAACACGGCTCACCACGGGCCTCTCCACACAAAGCCCACAAACACACACCAAACGCTGGCCAGCCTGGAATTCTCTCCTCGCTGGGGCCCTTTCTCTTTTCTTAGGCCCCTTTTGAACGTTTGTGTTGGCCCCCTGCTCTCATCAGCTCAAACGGTGATGTCACCATGCCATGCCACCGTTCTGCCCGCAACGCAGAAGGACTTGTTGGCAAATCAACACAAAACCCTGAGATTGTTGCTCATTTCTTACTCATCCAGGCTCCCGGTCCGTCCAGCTTGTCATCAAACCACAAGCAGCACCTTCATCACATATTTCTAATAGAGGAAACGGATTCATTGTTTAGGCTTGAGAGCAACGTTCAACGCTTCCATGTTAACGTTCTGAAAACGTGTGAAGCCGCTAGCATGCTGAGCGCAGTTAGAACTCTTTGTTGTCATTGTTCTGTGTATCCTTTGCGCCCTGAGCTTCTAACATTGATGAAGTGTTGTTTCAAACGTTGCTGTTTCTCATGTTGTGTTTTTTAATGTTCCAGTTCTCAGTCAATCTGTTTCCAGCTGTCTGCCACTGGATCACAGTTCTGCTCTGTCAGTCGACTCACAATGGCAGCATGTTGACTAACTGCCTCATGCAGGGAAAATTCAGGTACATTGAGTCAAATATTCCATAATCAATGAATATTTTATTCATAAAATAAAGATTTATTTTTATTTGATTCTGTTTTTCAGGTTGTGAATGTTTGCTGCAGTAAAAATACTTGATCCTGTCAGATCAACAGAAACTGTTCTGTTGTTTTTCTGTTTTGTAGGGTTGGGCTGTTGTTTTGCATATATCATAGTAGTTTATTATGTTTTGCGTTCAGTGCTTTCAGGTTATACATTTGATCAGTGTGTGTTCCCTGAGATTCGAACCTGCAGCCTTTGCTCAGACAGTGCAATGCTACCATTAGAGCTACGAGAGCAGAGAGAAATGCTATTTATTAATGTTACCGCTACAGGGCAAGAGAAGTGTAATGTTAAAGTGACCCAGAGGAATGTGTGAGTTCTGTGGAGATCCCTGTGGGTGTGTTTCTGCATCTGGAGGGCATTACATCTCCTGCTGCTGATTAGACACATGGTGGGTCGAACCTAAATATGCCTTCACTGCAAACCACCCATTCATGAGTTTGTCTTCATTTGTCACTGAGCTTGACCGAACGGGTGTGAGGAAACGAAAACGATTTGGCATAAAGGTGAAACACACCAAATACTATGACCTGTTGAACACACTTAACACCCACACTGATGTTAATATATGTTACTCATTCACTAAATTGTACCAGTGCCATTTACTTATCATAGTGGTCAAAATGATAAATAAAAGCGAAAGCAAAATCAGGTGATTTCTTGGAAACGGCCCTTTTAATGTAGAGCATGAGGGTGGGAGTCTGCAGGAAAACGGAGCTGTTACTGCACAAGCCAACGGCACCGATGAAGTCAGAGGTCTGCAGTGAGATCCACGGAGCTGAGCTCCAGCTCTATTGAGTCATACCTGAGGATGGAGCTTATCTCTGCAGGTCTCAGTCTTCCCCAGGCCTTCTCACGGCCTCTTTTAACCCTAGTGTGTCAAATACTGTTGACAACAGGAAGACTGTCTTTAACCCAGAAGCTAAATATGTTTCGTTAAAAGCAGCACTGACAGGAGAAGCACAAGGGTATTAAACTACATGCTGTCAGCAGGCATGTCACAAACGGCTGCTTTAGCAGATGCATGCTTTGCATGTCTGCCCTGATGGATTGATGGACTTTTAAATGCTTCAGTGCAGTGACTTGCAATGCGTGTCTAGATTTGTGAATTTTAGCAGTCAGATCAAAAGAATCAGGATTTCTGATGGACCTGGGCTTGACTTGAGCCTCGTTCTTTACAGTAACAACCGCTGCAGGTGTGTATGGAGAGTGCTGTGAGGTGCAGAAGTTGTAGGTCAGTATGAAACATTCGTTCTTCTCGTCTGACCCGTGTCAGTTTTTTGGTGGCATTGTTCAGCAGCGCAGGGATAGACAGACGCACCCTAATCCCTCTGCAGTCCTCAGATCCCTCACGGCGAGAGTGTTCACATGAGACCGTTCATACCAAAGTACACCTACGCATGTCTCGTCACCTCCCCTTTCATTCTGTACCTCCACTCTGTGTGTCTTCATGTTTACATGTGGGTGTGTAATCTCTAATTACATGAAACATTCTGTAACAGGAATAAAAGACATGGAGATTATATGTCTTTGATAATCTGGTTTTGAGAAATGTTTGCGATCATTTGAACGCTTAAATATTTATGACTTGCAAACATGAGCTCAGCTTGTGACATTGTTGAAATTTCTTCAGAACTTCCAGTGGAGACGTGAGATTTCTGAGTGTTTCTCACCAGAAATATCTGAAACGTAATATTCATAAGCCTGTTGTCACAGTATTTGGTCATTAGAGTCATTCATGTGTGAGAGAAAAAGCAACACACCTCTCACAACTGCCTGTCCTGTTGTGCTGCACACACACGGAGCTCTGAGCCCTTTCACCTGTGGTGCATCAGTCCTTGTCTGATACTAACAAACGCAGCAGCATTGCAGTGGTTGTGTTTTACACGTGTGCTGGTAAAGCATGTTGCTAGCAACTCCAAGGTCATGGGTTTGATTTTCAGGTAATTTTCATGCTTGAATGACTAAGTTGCTTTAGAAGTATTTTGAAGTATCAGGTAAATGGCTCATAATCATTGTTCCACAGCTGTGAATGTACGTTCAGTTTTATTCCTTTAACACGTTTCCTGTGTGAATTGTTGCCGAGCGGATACAGAAAGTGCATTAATATGAGAAAACTATGCAACATTTTCAGAAACATCCGCCACCCAGACTGCACATTTCTCTCTCTCTGTCTCTCTCTCTCTTTTAAACTCTTCACACCCTCCTTAATGCCCCGACACTGTTTGTGTAGTCTGTATTTTTGACTGACACTCGGCAGTCCTCAGTGCTGCTGTTATGATCTTCTGTCGGATGTGTGGACTAGACCGACAGGCTGTCTGCAGAGTCTCTATGTGGGCCGCACAAAGGTGAAGAATTTAGCAGAACTACAGGTCCTGCCGCACTGCTGTGAGGACGAGACGGGCCCTCACAGACGCAACGGTGCGAGACCGCTGGCCCCCATCAGCCCGACCCACCTAGACCGCTGACAGGGAGGGGAAAGAGAGAGAATGGTGTCTCTATCAGGAGTGAAACGAGAGCCAGGTGATGAGACACAGACTGTGGTGACTGGGACAGTAAAACTGTGTCTTTCAGAGTGAAACCAGTTTAATGTGACTTTGGCATTCACACCGTGTTCACACTATAGACAAAAGAGAACCGGCTGCATAACAGTTTTTACCTTGTGGAGTTTTTTGTTTCCTTTATTTTGCTCACTGGGTTCAGACAATTTATTAGAGGATACATTTGTTAAGGCTCTAAAATGTGCATTGGGAAATTATATACAAATATATTTGAAACTGAATTGAAAAGTGATATGCTATGTATACATGCTGTGTGTGTACATCCATTATATTTATATATATTTTCCCAATATGTATATATCATATAAATATGGTTGCATGATAATGATGGGCTAGTATGAGTTGCAGGTTTGCATCATTTTCCTTAAATTTATGAGCATTAGGTAATTTCTCAAACCAGTTTTTGTCTTGCTGCCTGTGGCAAAGTAAATTCTACACATTTCTTTGAGCAGTTGATCAGTAACAAATCTGCAGCAAACCTTCTGACTGGATATTAATATCTGTTATTAAACCAGAAGGAGAGAAACAATTGTCTGAAGACGTGAGCAGATTCTCTGCAGCTCTAAACACACTCGTGGTCAGAATGATGCTGGAGTCTGAGGAATGAAGTTTGGGTGACTGAGTCACTTTGTGTTTGTGAGGTTGTTACTAACATCAGGGCTGAATCAGGTCACATCAGATGTTCAGATTTCTCAGATGAGTCATGCACATACTTGTATCCCTGAATCATCTTTCTGCAGGTTTATTTATTAGTTCATTTATCTCTTTACTGTTTTCATGTTCACATGGCAGCAGATTGTGGTTTCAGCGCTGATGTTAGAGTTAAACAGCAATACAGATACGTTCACGCAACGATTTGTTATTAAATGTGGATGTTTGTGAATGAGACAAAACAAGCAACAGCTTTTGTTTAGAGCTACTTTTGTTTACCACAGTTTCAGGACAGAGAGTTATCTACAGCCAGAGCGTTTCTGACTAGTTTCTGATAAAGAAAAGCTTGTGTCCAGGATTAATGAAGTCTGTGTGACTGTCACTGTTATATCCCAGAATTCATCTCTGTCAGGTACTAGCGATAGGTTTATTTTATGTGTGCCAGACTGGGGCAGGTTGTCACATTTAAACATTTTAATGCTTTGATATTTTTTATTTCATTAGATGTTTTGTGTTTCATAATTGTGTGATTATTTGTTTTTCTGAGAAGTCTACTGTAAGCTGTTTGGCAGGTTACATTGCGAGGTTACACCTTATATAACCTTTATAATGTTGCAACATGTTAATGTTTCCAACGAACCATCTTTACCTGAGCAGTAGAAACATTTAGAGAGATTTAATAGCTGATTTAGGGAGAAAGTGGCCACTTGTGCGATCTGCCCTGTGTCATTAAACAGTGCTTAGATCACAAACGTTTGGATAGGTGACAAAAGCTAGAGTTAAACACAGAAGACAACGGCGGTGATTGTAGCTCAGTGTAAAGTTGTCAGAAACGCACATCTCATCACAATCAGAGCGGAATGGTCGGACCTGTTCTGTGTCCGGCCTGTAATGGTTTGGAAACGGGCCCAGGCTGAATGAACGCCATTGTCAGGTTTTGATGGAGGCGCTGATATCTGGACTCGGTTGAAGCCGCGTCTGTGTGAAACAGGAAACAGAATCCTGACCTCCTGACCTCTGACCTTGGTTTGATGAAGCTCTTACACATGTGGCAGGGTGTTAGAGGTCACGGTGGTCCAGAGACCCTCATCTGCCCCAAATCTCCTCCACATTCCTCACTAGGCCCACTTTAAACCTGCAGCATTCATTTCAAAGACGTTCCAAAAGAACATAAGCTCAACGCTTTTGTCGCACAGCTCCACCTAACACTTTACTGATTATAAATTGCCCCTTTATTTCCCTTGCAAACAGTTGCTTCTGTGATTTACTTTAGATGTTTCAGTGGACAGATGTGAGTTGAGGTTTAATGTTGTTTTAAAGTCTTTCCCAGCTTACAGATTTGGGTTTGAAAAACATTTCATTAAGTAACCAAAGCATTAAAATGATATGTCCTTCAGATGTTTATTTAAGGTTGTTGTTGGTTATAAGAACAAATTATTTTTATTAATATAATCTGTAATGTTTTTAAAATGTTACATTTACATCTTAAAAATAACATTACTGCAAGACCCTTTGAAAGCAAAAATTTTTAGAGAGCATTTTAAGAACGTTAAACAATGTTTTAGGAACCCTCCCAGATAGCCCTTGTGTTTCTATAACTATAATACAGGAAACTGGCTTGTGCATCTATTAAAGCAGGTTTTGCTGTTTTCTGTGATTTTTCTCTAATGTGAGCGATCGACACCTTCTTCCTCGTGTCCTGGTGCTAAAGCGTAACATTTGATCACAACACCTGTAAAATTTCACTCCTTTGTTATTTTTATCGTGTGTTGTCTGCTAGTTTAATGAGTCCGCAGTTTATAAGCGTGATTTAGTGCATTACTGTTTTTTTTACCTGAGATGTGACTTATAAATGAAGTTTCTTCTCACCCTTGTGAAAGCTGTGTGATTGTTCTTCAGAACCTAGAGTCACATCATGAATATTGAGTTGGTGAATTCAGTTCAGTGGAAGAATTATCAGTCAATGTGATGTTTAGTAAAACTCCACCAGTGTCAGGAAGATGCTCTGAGCATCAGTTTGGCATTATTATTCTCTCTTAAATTACTTTAGTTATCAAATCAACTGTGAGACATAATAATAATTGATTTTCTGCCCTTGTGTTGAATTCACTCAGCTGAATATTAATTTAAGTTTTTGTGTTTTGAAGGAAAAAGTTAGTCATTTCAGGTTTAAAAGAACATGATGATACGAAAATGATGGAAAATTTATGTTTTTGGTTAAATGTGCTGTATTGCACTATATACAGAATGTATTGTTGATTCTTTTTATTTTAAAGTTCTTACAAAATAAACTTAACTGTGATCATAAATGCTAGAACTCTTGTGCAGACAAACAAGATAATGTTGAGAAACCTGTTTTGTATATCAACGGCTGTTTCAGGTTAATCCATATTTATTTCCTAGCCCTAAATGTTGCGTTCTTGAAACGTTGTGTAATTCTTTCATTGCTGATGTACATTCATTAGAACATGGAGACACTAGGACTGACTGTTCAAATAGAGATTCTCAGTGTCATGTGATTGAAATGTAAGAGACGCATGTCATAAGGTGTTAGCGTCAGGTTTGACACCTCCGGCCCCTCAGGCCTACGACATGATCACAATAAACTGCTTTCTGTGGACTTTACCGTAGAGCTGTGAACCTCACCGGTTCTCTTCAGCCCCATAGATGTCACATCCTCTATAAAGCAGACCCTATTCACAAACATGCTCTCCTGGCTGCGTCTGCCTGCTGTAACGCATTGTAAAAGCTGACCGTCCTGTTGTGTGAACTGTAAGTGCATACAGGGAGCGAGAGGTGGGGAGGCGACTCGTGCGGTCGTGTGCGGGGAAGGATGAGGGTGGAGTTGTGTTTCCCCCTCCATTGTCTGTCAGACAGGAAGGAAAGCGTCCCGGACACACATGAGCACAGATCTGACTGTCCCCCGATGTTGTGATCTCAGCCACTGAGCAGAGAGGATTCTGGGATGGACGGGGGCAAGAGTGCAAATCCCGCCGCTGTATGAAGGATATGAGACTCGGGACGCCTCAGACTCCCATTGTATGCAAAACACTACAGCAGAAACTTCCTGGCCGTGACATTGAGATTATGGGCTGTTTTTAGTCATCCTGAAATAGCGAGAGAGTGAGAGGAAGAGCGTTGTAGATGTTTTATTTGTTTTTTGAGAACGCTGGACGCAGATAAAAGGCAGAGGAGAGAGTGTGTAGGAGAGTTTGAGCGCGGCTGGTATCTGAACTGTTGTCTGTGTTTTGGCAGCGCTGCACCAGAGATCGGCCGCACCAGCAGCTTTCTGAGGAACCCAGTTACCATTTCAAACGTTCAAAAGACATTCCTGATAAACAAACAGGAAGTGCAGATCTCTCTTTGTCTGTCAGTCTTAAAACTATACAGTTCTCCTTTCAGTTTGAAAGCATTTGTTTAGTTTTGGTCATGTAGCTTGTGTTTTGTTCTGTTTAGGTTTGATGTTAGCACCTGTAACATCATATATACCACATGCATTTTTCTTGACTTTTTAACATTTAAATAATGTTCCTATAACCAAGCAATCTAAAAAAACTCAATGTTTTGAACATTCCCAGAATTAACATTTTTACATTTGTTACTTGTTGGAAAACATTATGGAAAAATTCTTAAAACCTAAACATTGCTGGGTAGACAAACTCTTCAGCTCTGTGTGCTAGAAAATCTGTACAGGTGTCTCATGTAAATGAAATGTCCAGTTGTTTGTTCAATAATACATAAGTGTGGCAGGTAAATATCGCTCTCTGACTAACATAAAACTTTTTTTTGCCGTTTATGTAGAAATGAGGCTGAAAACTGAAGATGATCTGAAATGCTGACGGCTCAGAACTGGAGCTGACAGAACGCAGTTAAACCTGATTGTGGCTTTGGCCTGAAATATCAAATTCTAACGCAGTGCAACTGTAAATTCAGCCTGCAGACTTTCTGTGAACAAATAAAGCATGTCAAAGATAATGAATTATCAGTCAACAGCTGTAACTGCTCCGACTCTTATCTCTTACATCAGCTGTGATGCGTCCTTTGTTAACTACAGAGGTGAAAAATGTGCCTTTAACAAAAGAGACCTTCACATCATCACATCACAATAAACCTTCACATCACCAAAACTACATTTACTGTGTTTCGGAAGCAGTTTGGCAGATATGTGATGTTTAGTTTTAGCTGTTGTTAAAGCAGATGTACCTGCAGAATGTGATTATTTTAGCTGAAGGCCTGATCATTAAAAAGTTAATTTATTGTGATGAATCTTTAACTAGAAACATCACAGCTGAATAAGACACAATAAGAACAGGAACATGCGTTATGGAAACAAACAGGGTTCATTCGTCAGTGAGCGTCACAGGGGCCGCATGCAGACATGCCGCATGCAGACGTGCCGCTGCCGCAGCGTGAGGGCGTGAGGGCTGAGTGCAGGTCTCTGCAGGGTGGCCCGTCCAGAGGTGTGCTTGCACTTGAACCATGTCCTTCCTCAGGAGGGGAGGGGGGCTTCTTTCATCTGTCTCTCTCAATGGGGGCCGGTCGGGGCCCTGGTCTCCTGACCCCTCGCCTCTGTCCAATATTGTCACCTAATCCTTTCTTTTCTCCCGCACAATTGCGTCCCCCATCTCAGGGTTTGACTTTTTTCTCTCTCTTTTTCTCTTCTTTCATCGCCGTCTTCCACTCGTTAAGTCCACCCTCTCTCAGTGTTCCTCTTCTTCACTGTCTTCCTTTCACAGCACACCCCCCTCTTCCTCCTGGCCCCACCCCTTCCTTTTCCCCCTCTCAGGGCCGCAGGGCTGCTGTGAGTGGGATTATGTTCTTAGGAGCTGGTGGTCGTGCGATTGTGAGAGGGGTGGATGCAGGAATGCTCCAGAGGTGGCAGACGGAGGGGCTATAGGAGAAGATCGGGGCAGTAGGGCTGCGAGGGGGGGTCACGCTTTTGCAACTGTGAATCGGGGGGGAGGTGGATGCAGTAATACAGAAAGATTTGAGAGTTTAACTCTTGTGTTGATCTGCGGTACTTTGTAACCACAGGAGATGCATTTAGGTACACAGTCATCATTTTTGTAGTAATATTTGATGTGAATTCAGTTGAAGGTTGTGTGGTGAATTATATAAACCCTTAAATGACACCGGATCATTTTAGATTATAATAACTGATGTTTTTATGATATAGTTATTTTTCTGAAGTGTTAATTGTCTGAGTGATGTTGTCTACACTGAAAGTTGTGGTAGATAACAGTCGTAGATAACAGTTTAAAGAGTGAATTATAGATTTATAGATTTAGATGACTTCATATATTCATATATAGTTTATACTGCAGTATAAACTTCAGCAGAATTCTGTATCAGTTAACATATTTCTGCCTTTGCACTGTGCATACATTGGCAAACTAGCTCTGCTTCTTTTTAACTTGCGTTTGTTTAGATTACGTATGTGCTGATGTTCTGATAGTCTGCACCCGTATTTTCCACTGAATTCAAACACCAGTCAGGTAAACACCGTCATCAGTATGAACGCAGAATTCACTGCTAATTTAATTGAATGTAATTTAAAGCATTTTACAGAAATCTGCTGGTTTTTCAGACCAACATTAATGGAAGGTTGAGACTCTATCACTGCAACAGCACTGCCTCCGTTTTCCAATGTTAGCAAATGGCTGCGTTTCTCCTCATATGTGTTTTTATAGCTTGTTTACACAGTTTATCACTTTGTATATTTTTAAATATATAAATACAATATTTAATATATAAAAAATATATATTAAATTAAAAATACAATAAAAATTTAAAGGCGTATGCTTTTATAAAAATACATGTAATTGTGAACGTACATTTGGCTGTACTGCTGTCACTATATAAAACACTGGATTTGTGTTCAAAATGCTTCATTTCCAGTCAAGCGGTAGAAAGATTTTTCTCTATCTGTTCATCATGCTTTAGTTCTGTTGTGAGGCAGAATATATAACAGCTCTTAGTCACTAATAACTCCAGAGTTTATCATGGATATGGTTTCCATGTATTGCTTAAGTCCCTCTCAACTGGAACGGCTGGAGTTTAGGATTTACCACCGCAGGCTGTTTGTGGCATGACTGTGTTGTGAGTATCTGTACAGTTTAAACTGATCTCTGGTATGTGTGAATGTGGTTAACCCTCATCTCAACTATTCCACCACCCTGTATTACTGCTGACTTACTGTCTGTGACTCTGGTTATCCTGTAGGGATGTGGAGGTATCAGCTTACAGTTTTTATGACTGGACAGGAAGTTATTTGTTTGGAATTTGCAAATGGTGACAAACGTCCAGCATCAACTGACAGAAACGAAGTATGAGGAGTTTCCGGCTGGATTTGTGTTTATTCACCGTGACAGACTGTCTCAGGCTAATCCATGTAACGCTTTTGCATGTTCTCTGATCATTTTCTCTTTTTCAGACAAGTAACTGCTACCTTTTGTCCTCCTTTCTGCTGCTTTGCATCTGAGCTTGATTTTTTTTTTTGCTGACAATTTTGTCCCTTTCAGACACATAAATAACTGGGCCGTTTTCCTCCCCTCAGGTTCCTGCTCTGCAGATGGTCTTTGGTAGCTCACATGCCGTCTGACCGGCCAGCGCCAGGCCTGCTTCACTGGGTGGCATGCTGCTTTCTTCTGTCTCTTCTCTTATGGGCTTTTTCTCATGTATATCTCTATCATTTCAGGCCCTTAATGAGGATTGGATGAGCCCATTGATGTTTTCGGGGTCTTGGGGCCCACCGTCCACATGCCTCTCAGTGAAGTCTCCTAGCAGCAGCCATCGGCCTCTTTCTTCCAGGGGTTATTGTCACTCCTGAAAGTGACTTACTTCAGGCCCAGTCTGCTTTTCTGGCTCACTGTCTTTGTCTCCCTCTCCACATCTCATTTTCTCTTTCTCTGCCATCACTGGCCGTTACTGCTTGAATAGCTAATAGTGGCCTCCTGCCAAAGGACTTCATCCGATCTTGACCCCCACCCCGTTTCACACAAACACACACACACATCCGTGCCACGTATCAAAAGGAAAACATGCTTTTCCGTTTAAGATTATGATCCATTGAGGTGTCACGGCCCCTCAAAGCGTCAGTGGTGCAGGTATGGAACGTCATGGCAGCTTTTGTCTCGCGGCGCCGCGTTTGTCCCGTTCTCGTTGTTCTGACCCATCAGTCCTCTGTGAGGCCTGTTCTCTCAGCAGCTGCTTCTCCTGCGGCTGTTCTGTAATGCTCTCCATTTCCACCAACTTCTTGACAGCCCAGAGCTTCTGTTTTGCTCTGTTGAATGGAGAGGAAAGCAGCACATTGCGAAACCTCAGATGATTTGATGCACCTGTTCGGTGCAAATCAGATCTATTGTGTAGAAATGAATAGCTGTGTAACTTCACCCTGCGTGGCATCAGCCCAGATATTTGTGTGATTCAGAGATAATTCACCTCTTTACAGTTTTTATTTCAAACGTTGGTAGATTTATGGTGGGTTAGATGTAGTATCTGTGATTGTGAAATGGAAAATGGTTTCAATAAAAAGATGAAAAGTGATGTAAAAGGTTTTTCGTTTGTAGTGTTGTTTCTTTTAAAAGAAGCATTTTGTTAATATAAATCTGTGGTGTTAACATATATTGAATGTTTACTGCACGTTTGTGTGGGACAGTTAACATGCAGGCATCATCATGATGTCATGTTGTTGTTGTGATGTCACACCTACTGACCCTCATGACTGTATGTTATATCAGATTGTTGTATATCTATATATATGATTATGACCTCATCTGAATGATTAAATATTCTAGCATATCATTGCAGTCATGATGAGATGACCGCACGCCACAGCCCCTCCCCCTGGGGCTGATGTATAATTGGGATAAGAGACCGGGCACCAGAACACAGGCGCCTCTGTGAAATACTGCCATCACCTCTTTTGCATGCGATCACAATGCCCTGGAATGCATGTCACACCAGCGGCCACGGCTCCACCTCCAGCTGTCACCCACGCATCCCCCGACACACTGTGTGCCCGCAGGCCCTGCGTCATCTCCTGCAACCTGATACAGCCCTGCATCCACTTGCAGTAACCTCTGCATGCTGGACTCGGGCTTTGGTGTGTATCTCTAGTTCTGTTGCACACTGGGTGTCCGAGAGGAGACCCCCCCTCCCTCAAGAGCGGACAGTGTGCGGAAATCGCCCCTGATTTACACGCAACAGCTGCGGAGAAGAGAGACCCTTTTGATCGCCTGCAGTGGCATAGATGCAGCCCTCGCTAAATTTCACCTGTCGTAGAGCCTGCAGCACAGAGACTCAGTTAGTGCCACAAAATAATATCCGTCATCCATTGTGTGACTGTCAGTGTGGCCGGACAATGTTTAATCGAAGAGACGTGAACTTAGCAGAAAGAATCACATTTTTAATAGCTGTCACAATTGCAAGTACGTGCCGTAAGCTGCCAGTGTTCAGTTTAAGGATGTTTTATAATGGCATGGCTTTTGTTGAGGAAGTTTTGTGAAGTTTCTCTTGCCACAGAACTTTCAAAAGCGTGACTTCCCGTATCGCAGGGTGAAGCTGATTGGATGGTTTGTGAATAAAGCTGCTCTCTGGCAAAGGTCTCTGGTTTTACTGGAAGTGCCCGAGGTGTTGACAGACTCTGTTCTTGTACTTTACATTACAACTTTACGAAATAGTTCTGCTAAAAACAATCACGATTACTAAATAGCAAAATCTACAAAAGAAATGGACTCTCATTCTGTCCCAGCTAACAGGGAACATACTCAGTGTTTTGGCTAATGTTCTCCTGAAGTTATCTAAAAAGGGTTCTGCAGTAACATTAGTAGAACTTTACACTTTTTTTAGAACTTCTATATACATTTATATATCATAACATTTTTAAAAAGGTATTTTAAAAGTTTGAATAGCGTTTTGTTTATTTTTCTTGTTACTCAATGGAAGCGTTCTTACCACTGGAAGTTGTTAGCCTGGCTATCATTTCTTCAGGATTGCATTGGTAGCTGTTACTGTGCTGCAATAGATTTGACATGTAAATGGTTTAAAGTGAAATGTTTGCGTGTGAGTGTGTGGTAACAGGCCCTGTGGGGTGGGAGAGAGTGTTTTGGGCTGTGAGTGGGTTCGTGTGTGGCCTTCAGGAGTTGGGCTGGTTAGGCTCTTATGTAAATCCACATTCTAACATGTTCTTTTGTAATGAGAAGGTCTTTTATCTGTATTGAGTGTGTCTGAGTGTTTTCTCCTCCATCTTCCCCTCACGCTCTCTCTCTTTCTTTTGCTCTCACTCCATTTATTAGCAACATGTGAGCGTATCTGTGAAGTCACATTTGATATGAATCGGTTACAAAAGTGACAACAGTCAGCTTGGCGCAGAATGCTATTGAGTTTAGCTGGTTTAAAGTGATGAGCTTTCTCAACAAAACTACATTTCCCATCATCCTCTGTGGCAGCACAGGAATGACAGACACAGATAAAGCTGGAATTTTGCTACTGATTTTAATAAACCAGTAAAGAAATCTGGGAATCAGCGAGAATGTTTCGTTGACAGATGCTCATCATATTCTGTTACTTTGTGTGATAGTCATTGTTTAATTGTATTTTTACTGTAGTTACTTTAATGCATTTTATATGATTTTATCTAATTCATAGGAAATTTCCCTTACAGCAGCGCTAAAACTCCAGAGTGAGTGAGTGAGAATATTCTGGCCCTTTTCAGGTAGATCAGCAGGCTAGGTGACAGAACTGGTGTATCAGTGGTGAAATAAAAACACTCCTCACATACTGTCATTATATGGAGAAACTTCCATGACTTGTTTAATTTAATTGTTTAAATCCTATGAAAATGCACAAAGTTATGAATTTAAAACTCTCCCCTCTGGTACGGTTGTTTATTTAATATTTTGTCTTATTTGATGCTAACAGTTAACAACGGTCGAACGCTGTTCTCAGCCCACGTTTACCCTGGTAAAATCATTTCCTTAGAACGTTTACTTTTCCAATTATTATCTAATATAAAGGCCTGATTCTATTAAAAGATCAATGAGATTCGTAGACAAAGAGTGATCATATCTAAACAATTTCACTGAATTCATCTTTATTTGACCTCTGTCTAATCTCTTTGCTGTCTCAGAGAAACAATTAGGCTATCAAAAGAGATTTCATTTGTCTTTCTCTCTCTAATAGGTGAAACAACGTATTACAAACATATTCATCAGCTGAATGTCTGTCGCTGAGGCAAAGTTTACGAAAAGGCCATTTTTTCTCTTTTAATTATTAAAAATGAAAACAAAGGGGAAAAAGGGTTGTCCTACCATACCTGTCAGAGCTGGAATGATGAGTTATCAAACAGACAAAAGTTGGCAGGGCAGGGCATGTAGTGACCATTTGTCTTGAAGCGGTCATTAAATGTGGAGGTCACCGTCAGGGGGGCGGGGTCAGGTAGAATGCATCTTTGATATGGTGATCCATGTTGTGAAATGCGTGCAGTGTGAGAGGTGAGGGGGCTGTGGGAAGATTTTCTCTCTTTTGTGGCGAGTCTCTCAAGCCTCATGCATTGTGTCGGGTCAGTCTGTGAACGGGAAGTGATTGCTTTAATCACTGGGTAAACTCGACAGGCGCTGCGTTCGGCCAGCGTGGGGGATCGGACGCTGCAGCGACTGCTGACCACCAAGCTTGAACCCCCCCTCCCCAGCAGTTTTTGGGGTTGGGAGATGGACGCCCCGTGGGGCCACAGTTAAAGACAACTGCATGTATGACTATTCTGAGGACAAACTGAAGTCAAACTGTTTATTGTTCTTGTAGCTCCGTTGGTAGAGCATTGTGTTAGCAGCGCAAAGGTTGTGGGTTCGATTCCTAGGTAACACACATACTGGTAAATTGTATAAGTTGAGTGCGCTGTAGGTCACTTTAGATAAAAGCGTCTGATAAATGTTAATGTATGTGACAACAGCCATCAACAAAAGTCAGTGGCCATGTTCTGATGTTCAGAGGGAAGGTTTTGAAAATCTCTGTTATGTTTTTATCACAGTTATTGCTGCTAAAATCACGTAGTGCAATTATGACTGAGAGCGACACATCTTAAAAGAGGTACTAAACAAATTTGGATGCTATAGCTTAACTTAAAGTATTTTTAATATTTGAATGAACTTAAATGAGAATGAAAATATTGATTGCAGAGTTTGGTGTTTGGAAAAAAACTGGGCACCATAAGATACATTAAGAGACGCCAAATTAGGGAAATATGTGAGATTTGCTCTTAATTTCATGTAATTGCTGTCCGGAGGAAATAACCGAGATGTTACAGATTTGAGATTTTACTCTCTGTATCTTTAATCCTCAGGGTTTGGAAGTACATACAGATATTTTCTGTTAAATCCTAGTTTCTTAGATGTTTCACTGGTGACTTTAAGTAGATGCTGTAGTCACTGTCTCAGCAACTGGCTGTTAACTTTACAAAATAAAAGTCCTTTCAGGTCTTTTGTGTGTGTGGAATTTACAAGATTCTTTGTGTTTCTCACTCTGGGTCTGGTGCTCAGTAACAGTATGATGCTTTTCTCTTATATTATTCTGACAAACACAGACTTTAGTCACATTTGCTCTGCTTGTTTTTTTCATTGGCCTTCATTCACCTTTGTCACCGTGTTTTGTCAGACAGAAGTATCCGATAACATTTTTACATCCTTCTGAAACGATCTGTGTTCCTCTTTCAGAGATGCTCATTTTTGAATGTACTGTCTAACACAGGTTTATCCTCTCAGATGAACATATTATAAGACTGTACTGACCCTAGCTTCAGACGAGACCTTATAAAGCGTCTCGTGTGTGTCTGCGTCGTGTCGACGGCACGCTGCAGATTATGACCTCTGCTCTTCAGTTGCTGCCGCCGTGTCCTCGGACAAACGGTCCTCGCAAACGTACATATTTTCCCACATGCAAAATTGGAAATTGGAAACTTCCTCTGACAAGCTGCAAGGCTTTGTGTGGGGCAGCCGTCTGGTTGAAGAGGTGGAGAGTTTTGGGAGGAGGGGAGGTCATGTGTGCGCTGTGGCCTGAGGACTGAAAGCAGAGACCCTCGTCTCTTTGGATGATGAGGAATGTGTTTTGATGCAGACGTAAGTGTCACCAGCTTTAAGTTCGGAACGAACAGCTGCTGAGGTGAGGAGAACAGGGTCAACTGGACCTCCTTGGCTGCATCTACAAGCTGATAGTTTAAACCTAAAACGGTGTAAAGTACTTGTGGAAGTACTTCATTTTGTCTAAACACGGTTTCATTTTGTCTTTAAGGCCTGTAGAATTAACCTCAACTAAACTTTTAAACAACAAATTGGCATCAGAACTTTACTCTTAAATATAAAGGTTTTTATTGATTCCTTAGGTGTTGGTTTCTGAATTCTTTAAAGCATCAATGAATCTGATAAAGTTTTATGATTTTAAACTTTCTAGAAGCTTTATTAAGTGTGAACTGTGTTGAACCCTGAGTTCCATCCTGGCTGAACTGGGACGGACGTCACAGTAATGATTTGTGTCAGTGAAACAGAATTACTGCATCACTGCAAACTGGATTTACCATCAATGAAATCCAGATCAGGACAGGAATGTGTGGTATGGCCGGGGGGCGGAGTTACAGAGGGAAGGTCACTGATTGTAGGGGGGAGGGTTTGAGCTTCACTACTCATTACCAACCTGTAAATATTTACTCTTCTACATCATTACTTCCAAATCATCACATACTCCATCATGTATGCATCAGAAAGGAGTGGAGGAAATGAAAAATAAATCAGTGTCAGTCTTCTGTGGCCGTTCATTATTCTCCAGAACCAGCATGTTCTGAAGATGTGTTGGAGGCTATCATGAGGAGCTCAAACACATGCTTGTGAATCTCTTGGAATTGCAATTTGTTGGTTCATACAAATGACAAACTACAACTGTAAAATGAAAATTATTTTCATGGTATCCTAGTTACATTAAATAATACACTGGCTTTTTAAAGCTCAAAAGTCTAATTGTTGTCTTTCACAGATGTATCATTTCCCTTCAGAAGACATTTATTAAGCTGGAGTCGTATGGATTGCTTTAATAATTCAAGGATGTGGTTTATGGAGTTTCAAAATCTCAGGCACTATTTACTGCCATTATAAAGCTGTGTAGAGCCCGGATATTATTAAGGCGAACTATTTTTTTAAAGGTTGAAGTTGATGTTAACCTCTGCCTATCCTGCATATACCATCCAATAACTCAACTACATTCAATAGCACTTTAGCTAGTCCACTGATATAACAAAAGCTAATACCCAGAACTCTGTGGTTGCCAGCGTTAGCGGAGCATGAAAAAATGTGACAGGGCATGAATGCTCAGGAAAGTTTCAGAGAAGACCTTTTCTTTCAGCGTCTGAACAGGGCACATCGTTTGGAAAGGGGGCTACATAGGGGTCTGGGACATTTAAAGTGTCTCAGATTTCAAGGTGGTCAAATGATTGGTTGCTCAAAAGTAAAAGTCTAGGGTTTCGGGTGATTTCCAGCTCTGTTAAATAGCCCATAAGCCTGTAAAATGGCAGATGGGGTCTGTCAGGAAATCAAAGACCACCAGTAAAACTCAACATGTTGACACTGTTTGGATAAGCAGAGCCAATGAATCCCAGCTCGTTGTCTGAGGCTCACAAAGTCACTTCCAGTTGAAGATGCATTAAATAAACAGTTGAAATGCACCACAATAATCACAGTCAGACGGTTCCTTTAACAGAAGAACCAAACTCAGTTTAGTTCCTCATGTAGGATGTTTATGGCTACAGACAATGTTGTCACTAATGCGGTGCTAGTTTGAGCACTTGAGTTCTAAGACAAAATGCCTGATGTAAAACTGTCAGATTCAAAGGGTGTTTTACGATTAAATGGGGTTTTATGTTTTGGTTAGTTGTATTTTTTCTGAGTGTCAACACTATAATCCACATTCCTTTAGTGTTGAAATTAAAACAGGGATGTTACAACTTCATTCAGTCATGCAGAATCACTTTACCTGCTAATGTCATTGTGAATTTCTCTGTATGGCCTCTTTACTAGCTTATTTGCAAATTCATGGACACATTAGCTTTGTTTTGCTGTTTGAGGTAAAAGGCGTAACATGGGTGCATTTGAATGGAAAGAGGCCGTGGCTACATAAGGTGAAGGGAGAGTTTAAACCAAAGAATGAAAAATTCAATTCATTTATAAAATTTAATTAATGAACTATTCAATTATCTCCCAATTAACATTTTCAACACAGCTTTAGAGAAATAGTTACATTTCTAATGCTATAAGTTCCACATATCCTTCATAAGCAGTTCTGTAATATATAATGTCTTGATATACTTGACTGTGGGAGTGAGATTAGGGCAAATGTGGTGATAAAAACATGAACGATCATAAAGTCTTCTGCCTTTAACACTGAATAAAACTACATTAGGAATGCATGAAATTAACATTATAAACTATCATTTGATATTTGATTAAAGCTGCATGTATGTAAAGCAGCTCTCTGCAAATGTTGCCTCTCTACCACCATCTCTGTTCGAAAAATAAATTGCAAGTTGTACTGCAGACTTTTCTAAAGGTGGAAGATAAGTTTAAATTCTAAACAACTGCTATAAGAACAAACCTCAGACGCTGCATCATCTACAGTATGTGGACGTGTGATACAGTAACCGGATCTTATTTCTGTGTGAATCTGGCCTGAGTGCTCAAATTATAAATGATTATTACAAACGTTGTGATTTAAGGGTAAGACTCTGATCTGTCATGTTGCCCCGAAACTGATGGTTTCTCATTTTAATAAAAAAAATCAGCTGTAAAAACTCCAGATTTGATTAAACTTTCATTTAGTTAAAGTGTTAGTTAAAGTGAATCATTTAAGGCATAAAAACTTTACGGTTTGTGAGTTTTGACACTACAGTGGAATCTTGCAAATCCAGATGAGCAAATGTTAAATAAGCTGCACACCCTGTTATTTGATGTTTTCTGTTTAATGGTCTGTTTAACGTTGTACAGTAGTGTGAAGTTTTGGGTCATAAATACCACAGAACCTTGTAGAAGCTTTTGTGGTCTAGATTTCCTGTTTCTTCTAATGCATGCTGATCTATAGATTACACAGAGTCCAAACCTGAAGTCGGGACTGGTTCTGTGAGCACAAATCAGGACCAGAGGAACGTTTTATTGCTCAGAAGTTGCTCGCTTAATGTTAGGAGATTAGGAGAACTTTGTCTCAGATGTTTCTCTTAAAATTGTTTATCAGAAACAGAAGTAGGTAAAAATGTTGTGGAAATGCACCGGGAATTTATAACAAAAAATGTAATATAGAGTGAATTTAGAGTGTATTAAACTATGTTGTGGGTAAGTTTAATGAGAAATGTTTGAGTTTATATAGAACCATTCAGAATTACAGACTGTAGTTTGCAGAGTTCTCATCTGAGCTGGGTTTGAAACATCGTTGAGATCTCATTCATGAGTCTTTCTAAGAAGCTTTTACTTAAGAAGAAACAATTGAGACATTAAAGAGATGTAAGCTGTGAGTTTCTCATTTTGATGCTATTTAAAGTCATCTGTTGTTTAATGTCCTCAATAATTAATGGTTAATAATTAACATTAACAGTGCCTAAAAGACTCTGTACTGATCTGAGAACAGTGAGATTTGCATAACAGGATTCAGCTGCATTAGTGATTTGGTTAAGCCTGGTAAACTCCAGCAGGTTGCCAGACCTTTGGATAAAACTCCTCCATGGGGAATAGAGGGGCTGTGTTGAAGTCGTTGAGTAACAATAGCAATCAGTGATATTGGCACACAGAGAAGATTCTGGAGGCAGTAATGAGACAATGATAGAACGCAGTGGAGTTCTGAAAGATATTTTCCTCTGTTGACTCATTGGTTCTTCCTTTGAGGGTTTAAGGATGAAGAAATTGTTTGTATACATTTGTAGACAAAAGGGTCGGAGGGAGAGAAAAAAAGGAAAGGAAACGCGACCTTGTGTGTGCATGTGTGTGTGTGTATATGTGTGTGTGTATGTATGTCTGTATG
>JBAJNP010001287.1:19264-64836 GCA_036877545.1 Yasuhikotakia modesta | reverse complement strand
AATGTCACAGTGAAAGGTAGAGGACTGATCTTTGTTTAAAACTGGTGTGTTTAGGTCCTTATATAAGGACCTAAAGATCAGTCCTCTACCTTTGACTGTGACATTAACCTGCATTAAGACAATTATCAGCTGCCATCCCCCATCAATCTTTCATTAAGTTAACATTTGGAGGTGAACATCTGAAGGTGAACATCTGGTCTCTCAAGTTCAATCTCATATGCTGTTACAGTCTCAGCTCTGGGTCAGGAAGTGAAAGCTGATTACAACAAAGGTCAGGATTTAAAAGACTTAAGACAGGTGAGGCGATATCTTACTCAGAAATCCCCCTAAGCAGATCATCTAGATACAGCTGCTCCTATTGGACAGTGGAGATGGTGGAAGATAATGCTAAACCACTTCAAATACACATTTACCTTTCACACTAAATCACCTGTATTTGTCAATGAGTATATTGCAGTAGCAAACTGTGACTCTTGGCTATCTGGTATACAGAGTACATTAATCTCCTGTTTGGGTGGACATAATCTATGAACATCCATCAGATCAAAATCTCCATTCTAAGTGTTAACAACAGCCACAAGTGCAGCAATATTTATCTGAATTATTAACATCATTACTATAAAACACTTCACACTTGCTGTTCTAGCAAAACTATCAACAAGTCATAATGTTTCACTCTCAAATCAATAAATTAGGCCAGAGAGACCAATTTAAGTCATTTCCTCAACAGTTCAAACTAGTCTCTTTTGTAACAGTTGCGACCTCTGTGACCAAACAGCACAAACAGAGATTAACGAGTGAGATTATCAATCTATTAAAGAGTGCAAACAAAACGTCAGTGAATTTGACAAATGATGGATATGGGATAAACCACAATACCCAAATCCAACAGGGCTACAAATGAGACAGCAAGTGTGTTATTGATGAGTCAGAAGTTAATTTATTCCTGACAAACTGAGAATTCAATATCCAACCACAATCAGGTTCTAGCAAGCAAAAGGCTCTTAAAATCTTTCTAGCAAAGTGACAGAGATCCTTGTTGCCTATGAGAGAAAAGTAATTGCTGAGAGAGAGGGAGACAGAAGGAGAGGGATTCGTTGTAGGCCTGGCCCTGACCAAAAATTTAAGACTAGTCGCAAGCAAAAAGTTATGTTTCAAATGAGAAGCTGTGTAAGGTTTATAAATGAGAAGACTGTAGAGTTTGCATGTCATATTGGGGTCATCTTTCCCCTCTCAAACTGATTCCACATTTTGGATTTCCTACCTGACATAATTACCACATTAGACCATGGACTGCATGAAATTTAAACTTTATGTGAAGTTTAACTTGAATTTGTTTTTGTGACAGTGGCAGGTTAACTCATTTGGAGACAGTACCGCTGGAACAATCTAGAACTAAGTAGCTTTTCCAAAAAAGACAATAATAGCAGCTTTAATGGGCTTGGAACTTGTACCACTTCAGCCACTAGTCCAGGGTAACCAGTCCAGATCTTCAGCCACTAGTCCAGATCTTTAGCCGCTAGTCCAGATCTTCAACCACTCAACTACACCACCATTTAAACCTGAAAATCTGCCTGCCTTGATCAGCAAAATGACATTCAGCAAACTAAGTACAAATACATTTATTTGTGCATCTCTATAATTAATGGATATAGAGTAAAAGACTGTGCATTTCAAGACCTCTGTATATTTAACCTTAGAATATTAAACCTCTGTATTTCCTGACTAAATGGGATAAAATTCTGAACACAGCCTTCTCCCATTGGTCGACAACCCGCTTCCTGATCTCATTAATCAGCCCATCACAAAGCCCTCTGGGGATCCCAGGACACGCCCACTGGCACCTTTCCCTACTTCCTGCTTCTAGTCATTCTTACAGAATACAGAGTTGTCCACTGAAGCGATGCTTGCACCACTGTTATGGTCATAACACTGCGTTTTATTATTGTGTTTAACCAGAGCATTAAATGCTCATGTCCTCTCATCTGATATGAGTGTGATGAGCCACACATTAGATGTCACCTGAGACAGCAGACCTACACCTCAGACACAGACAAGGCTGCACTTCACGTTCTGACATCATTATAAGAAAAACCCTGTCTTTCTCTGACCTCAGCAAACAATAGATGCATATGACTAGATGAGTGTGAAAACTAATATATTCATTTGATCCTGGGCTGAGAGGTACTCGTCTTGGTGGCACATATGTAGGGTACTTGAAAAGATGAGTGATGTGGTGAAGGCTGAGGACTGCAATAGTTTCAGTGAACTTGTAAATATGAGAGAGAAGAGGTACGGGTTGTATATAACACAGGAAGCATAAATGAAGGCTGGACATCCTTTTATGGACATGTTTAATGGACAACACCCATAGCGACCACAATACCAGGAATATGACAATTAATCAATCAATCAAATTACAAATGATCTGTCATTATTCCACTAAATTCCACTATAAAAAATACATACTATGATAGTGATTCATGGTGTAACAGGTGTAACACCAAACAAAAGACTATCAAATTATTTTCCACAGAATGATCATTGGACTAATAAAAACGATCACATCTTAGTGTAGTTACAAACGTGTGATCAAGTGGATGTCTATTTTGCATACAGGTTATCATGCAGTGCCCATTTAACAGTCAAAACACACTCATTGCGCTCCTTCTGTCTGTCACTTGGTGAACAGGTGTTACTGGTTTCTGTATTAGCACGCTTGCTTTCCACATGGAGTGTCAGCCAGCTCTGAAGTGAAGCATCAAGCTCATCTGTCTCCACAGAGTGAGAATACGAGTGCCATCTGCCTGGAAACAAAGCCTTCTAATCTGATGCCATCCATACATCTGACCTCAACCCTGATAAGATCCACAGCCCACGGGTTAAATGAACGATTATTAAAACTGAAACCAGAGTGAGATAGAGAGAGATCACACTATTTCAGCTTATTCCATAGGCTCACACAGGCTATAAATACTGACAAAAACACATTTTAAAGTTAGCTGTTGTATTTAGAAAATAGGTTGTGGATAAAGCTCTAATTTTATTCATGAGAGATTATTTAACTTACTGCCCTTTTTGCAGAAATCCGCCATTGTTCCGTGTCTCTATATCGGCTTACATGCAAATAAATGTATTCCAAGTGTCATTCATTCAAAATGCTGAATGCAACACTAACACTTTAATCTTTTCCTTTAAAGAATCTGATTCTTTTATACATTTACTGCAAAAAAATCAGCCATGAGTGATCAACAGCCCTATTTCTTGTTGCCTTTTGTCAGGGATGCTTATGTCATTGTCATAGCAACAGTTTTTTGTGTTTTTGGAGTCTGTGGTAAAATCCACATGGCTCCAATATCCTGAAAACTGTGAAAACAAACACCAACAGCACACAGGAAATAAAAAATGCTGGATGTTGTTGGAACACAGCTAACAAATTTAGGTTGTAAGAATATTTCCCCAACATTTCTATAAAGTAAAATAATTTTATTTTGAATGTTCTATGAACGTTTAAAATGGCCGGTGTTTTTAGACATTGTATTAACATTATTGCTTGGTTATAAGAACATAATTTAAGCAATGTTTTAATTCATAACTGTTATAAATGCTCCACTACCAGCCACTACCAACATTATTGATATATTCAATATATGATATAGAACGTTAAAAACTGTTCTACTAACATTACTGCAAGATCATTTGTTGAGAAAACTTTTCTTGTTGGATGCCGGAAAACATTAATAAATGTTCTGTAAAGGTTCCTTGTTAGCTGGAAAGTAGGCAATCCCATAATGCATAGCAACACGCTGACGTGTACCATTGTGTACATTGTCTACACTAGTTATGATGTGTTGTTTTGTCTGGAGAAATGGGGGAGGATATAAAGAGGAGAGAGCGAGACAAGTCCTAACCACAGCCTGAAGCAACACCTCCTGTCTGATGTCAGTAGTTCCCCTGGAGATTCATTAATGATTACCAGACACACATTGTCAGAGACTTCTGATACAACAGTCCCAAGCAGGGGGAGGTTACATTAGGACATAAAGAGACCAGGACAGCCCAGATCTATAGAGGTGTGATATATGATACTATAAGCTGTGCTATAGATTTCTGCCTCTGCATCTAATCCACTAACAATGCATCATCTCTGTATATCTTAAGCCATTCAGGCAGAATCAACAAACATCAGAGATTTCTGTTTCTGAACAGCACCAAGACCATTACTGTCAAGAGCAACTCTATCAGACCACTGAAATACTGAAAACTGATAGGCTTGCAGTTTAATGGCTATTGACAGCCGTTCCTTAGGGAGTCAGGGCTGGTGTACAGCAGCAGAGAGCTGTCGACTTCAGGCAAGAAATTCTCCATCTGCTGCCTTCTACAGTAACTCCTCTTCCTCTGTCCAAAAAGGTCTCAGCTCTTCCCCTCCCATAATCCTGTCTGTTATAAAAGGGGCATCTGCTCTATAGCACCAAATGTGCCCCAGGGCTATGTTCTGAATAGCATACTTCCATACTACTTCATGCATACTGTATCTGTATAACCTAATAGAGCTTTCAAGTATGATGAATAATGCATCCCCCAATGCAATGCATGCAATAACAAAAAACTGAAAGCAGTTTCTACCAAAAAATGTAACATTTTGTACACATTTGGCAGACACTTATTCAAAGCAACTTAGTGTATTTAGGTTAAACATTATCAATGTGTGTGTTCCCTGGGAATCAAACCCACAACCTTTGACCAGTTGAGCTACAGGAACACACATCAACACATCTGACATGTGAGACACAGTGAATAATATAGACTCCTTTTCCCTTATCATCCTAAATGTATTAACACGACAGTCACAATAAAAGGAAATTTATGTTTATGCTTTTATGTTTGCTAAGCATTCTGAACTATCTAGCTCACAAAAATCTCTGAAAAACTGAAACTGAAAAAATGTAATAGTCTCTCTCCACAATATTCTTTCTTGCATGAAAACAAAAGCTTGGGCATGACATCACAAATTGTGGGCGGGGCCCTGTCTAATTGTTTGCTGGGGGGGGCGGGCGGGAGAGCTACAAGTTTGAATTACACCACTGGGGACAACATAGTTCACATCTCTCAGTACTCTTTCTTTAAATAGTAAGCAGTTCAGTAGCAAAGCCTACAGCTTTCCTTTTCAAATACACATATAATTAGCCCAATAATTTCACCAACAATATCTGGGAATTCTTCAAGGAAAGAATCAGTTCTGTACTGTTCTTGCAGGTGCCACATCACCCTCAAAGTGTGCCTGCTTTCAAATTACGCTCCTAAGGGATTCTGAAAATATCAGTACCAGAACAGAAGAGGCAAACACACACTCACTGTACTCAGGGGGTTTGTACTGATGCCTTGACTGCATGCTGTTGCTATTCTCTGGGGGTTAGTTTGGCAAAAATGATGCAACCTCCTCTACAATAATAGTGGCTGACAAACAATGAGGTCTTTAGGAAACTCGATCTACGACCTCTGTCCAACTCCATCAGTCAAATCCATAATAGTCTTCAACTGCAATGTTGTCTTTGATAAGCTTGTACACATGTTCCCTTTTCAATAAATTATTCAGATAAAGGGTTTGCGGTCCATGCTAAACGCTTGACCTAAAGACTATTTTGAGCCATGGTTTGACTCTTAAGAGTTCTTGGATGGACTCAGAGGATGAGCAATTAGTCAGGCAAAGTGCTTTATGAGCTCTTTGCTGCCCTTGTCCAATTGACCTCTTTGATAAAAGCGCCATTACTGGCAATTAGGCCACAAGATGCAAAACAAGCATTTATGGGAGAAGAATCTACTGATGTTTGTATACGAAGCAACTGGCTCGATTTGTGTAAACAGGCAGACACTGGAGTTTGCAGAAATACAAAATAAAGGTGTGTTTTGTCATCTTTATAACAGCAGTTAATTTTGCACATTTTATTTTAAAATATGAAAAGCTTAACTCATTTCCTAAGGAAAAATGTAAAAAATTCAGTGTAACATTACATGTGAATTATTAACATATCCTCTGGGACAAACCTTTATTTTTGCTTCATAAGACCAATATACTGATTGTGTTTAACTGAGCTGGTTAATGAGTCATTCATACAGTGTTAAAATATGTTATTCTAATGACTTGTTTTCTCATTGAAGCCGTAATAACAAATACAAGACAAATGCTGGCGTTGGTGCAGTCAAATTTCCATAAAGTATGACACCCTCCCTTAGGCTGAACAAGGAGAACTGACAACATGGATAAATTATGTCTTTGTGCCCTATGGAGAATCAAGCAAAACACAAAAATGATGAATAAATATTAGACTACAGGTAAGTTAAAGGCTCTGCCTGAAGCAGTTCAACAGCAGGAGCTGTTTTTACTTTCAGATTCATAAAGAAATCTGCTAAGACGCCATTGCCTGTCAGAAATGGGGGGAGGGGGGCGTCGGCAGGCAGACACAGGCAGTGTGCGCTCGAGGCAGACCACCCAGGTCACCTGCCACCTGGGTTGTTGTCATGGCAACCATATCCTTTCCAAACAACTACATTCAGGTGAGAGGATGGAGAGAAGTGAATGGGATGTGTGTTATGCTAATTAAGACTGTGTGTTTGGTTCTGTGTCCTTTGGTTCTGAATAACACATATCTAGGTTCACAAAAAAACAACTTTTTAACAGATGTAACAAATATACCAATATAACGACCAGTCCATTACTGGGATATGCCTACATGATAAATTAAAGAAACTGTCAGCTGGTCCTTCATCAGTCTACCACCAGCCTGGCCAGTGAATAATAAACATGATTTTGCATGCATGCCGTGCAAACAAGCCGACATAACAGAAAGGCAGGATGTCTTTTCTTGCTGAACAGAGGTCAGGGACCCAAACGTTTACAGCCAGTGCAATACTGTGATAAATTCAGGCTGATCAGTAACTGCTGGTCTGAGGAACACAGCACTACATTCCAACNNNCCCCCCACTCCACCTAGCAGGCAGGACAACAATCAAGGAAAAGTGAAAGAGAGCATGAAGACGGTGGAGAGAGATAGATAGAGAAAAAGAATTCCTGGAATAGCTCAAAAGTAAAGGGCTGCCTTTCTAACCACTCCTATTATAATGTGTCCACGCAACCTATGTGCTTCTTATCAGCTAGCAAACTAATTAACCCTTCCCCCTTGCTTACTCTTCACTCACTCATTCACTCTCTCACTCACAATGAGAGATGTGTGCTTCTCACCTCGATCTCATATATTAAACACAAATGGCATCCCCTTGAAATTTTTCTGGCCCTCATTTTGTTTTGTTTATCTGAAGCACACAAAAAGAAAGCCAAGGATTCGGCCAACATCCAACACCCCTCCCCCAGCCTCCACTGTTGCTCTCCCTCTGCCCTCCAAAAATCTCTCTCTCTCTTTCTATTTTACTTCCTTCCTGTATTCTCCCTGTGCTGTAAACACACACTGTGAGGTAAACCTTTGACTTACTGTATTCAAATAATAAAACCATCAGATGTCCAATCAAAATAGGGATGCAGAAATCCATAATGTTGCTGAATTGTTTGTGTTTTAACAATGATGCTTGTGAAATGGATACATTGGACTACTCTAAAGGTTTAAACTAAATGGTAAACAAAGATTGCATAAACAGCTAGTCTTGCATGCTTGGTTAGCTTAGACATACTTCTTGTGAAATGGACAAGTCTTACTTATTATTTACCAATGTCACAGTAAATAAACAAACTCAAACAGAAAGAGAAAGTAAGGAGTGTGTTGTGTAGTGGGAGATGCATTGTAAAATCCATAAACATTTAAACATTTACTACTAGGCCAGAAACATACTTTACACAGGCCTAAGCAGACACCTGTTAATATGCTTGCAACAAACCTCACTATTCAAGAAAGCAACAGAGTTACCTTCAAATGTCTGCTTTAGTAAGTGACTATACATGTATTGATTCCAACTAATTGCTTCGCAAGACTCTGTTCAAACTGTTGCTTGGCTGTGAGAATGCAAATCAAGGTTCTATTGATAGAGTCTGTGTTCACATATTTAAGCAGTTTTTAACACGTCTTATAGTGAAAAGAATCATTTAATCAGTACATGCTTTCTCTGGGAATTGAACTTACAACCTTCCTGTTAATAGCATGCACTACCTGTTGGGCTACAGGAGCATGTGTCCCTAAGTGTCCCTAACAACTAAAATCAAGGAAACAGCTTAGTAAGCATATAAAATATGTCTTCATGAAAATCTAAACATGTGAAAATAATATCATTAGTTCAGTTTAACTAATAAGTCAATGGAAAATTCCTGCCACAAAAGAGAAACAATCACTGTATGGCTGCCTGTTTTTGCACATGCCAGCTGCAACCTCAGTAGACACAATTGATTGAGATCCTATAGGTGTGACCTTGCATTGGATTCCTCTGATTGATCAGAGCAATTCATCCCTGTTAATACAATTACAGAATACACAGGAGACTAAACGGTCTTCACACATTCAACAGTCAACGAGTGAACATTGATTATGAGTCAAAGGTGTGAAAAACGGAGAAGATTCGGCAGTTAAATCAGTCATTGCCAACAAACACTTGCTTCTTTGCACTTTGCAGCTGTTTAGCTAAAATTTTACTTGCTCACTCAAAAATCTTTTGTTTGGTGTGACACAAAAATCCTCTTTGGTCTTTATTTGGTTGTAACTCAACAGTTAACTGTAGTGTTCCAGGAATACAGAAGAAACAAATGGCCGGAACCATTTACCAATGTTTAATTGCTATCTTCGTAAAGTAATTGAATCATGTGCCTGACTATAAAACATCTGTGTGTTCTGCCTGTATTCCTGGCAGGTTTATTTGTTCTTTTTGCCCAAAGGAAAGGGGGCCGGGTGTGACGCACTTTCTTCCGGCTGAGTCAAGGTTAAAATGCGAAAAGCAATAAAAAACCTCGATATTATCAGATCTTGTAAGCACCCCTCCCCCATTTCATCACATCAACTACTATTTTAAGTTTTAAAGGCTTACTGACATGGCTAAATGGCTACTGACAACTATTTAAACTGAGAGCTAAAAGTAGTTACTAGTACATGTTTGCAAATTAAGGTATCACAAACTCTACAAATGTTCAACAGTGGAGACACAAAGACAGTCTATGTTATGGACAATACAGCTGACCTGAGGACCCCAGAGCCACTACAAAAGTGTCTGGGGACAGTTGATGGAACCATCACTGCTTATGTTCCTTGATCAGGTGTATATATATTGATCAGGTTTTCATGTCACGCACTCAAAACCATGTGGTTTTTGGTTCTTATATTGCCTTTGCACTAGAGTTTAAGTTATACAAACTGAAAGTGTGTCTGTTGCGGAGAAGACAGAAACTCCACAGCTTCACAACTACAAAATAAATCCTTAAAGCTTACTCGACTTACTCAACTTAATCCTGTCTAAGAACACGTACAGCATTTTAAAACTCTGGGATTTGGGGAGATTTGTTTAAGACTGGTGTCTGTTTCAAATAACAGAAGTTTTCTTTTCCATTCACAACCTTATAACCTTAAACCAACATAATCGATACATCACTGACCCATAACAAATATTTAAATATCAGAATTTCCTGTTCAATGTCAGAGTTTTCTGAATTTCCTACAATATTACTAAAAATTACCAAGACAAAGAACACTTACGTATTTACATATGTCCCTGAAATATCAAAGTGGTTTAAACTGACAGGACAAAATGTGTACGATTCAAATTAAGAATATGACTTTTTATAATGGAAGGTAAACAAGGATGTAAGTATAATTTCTCGTAAGCTTTGCAAGTACTTTCTATTACTAGAACAGTGAGCATTACCAGCATGTATAAACAAGCTACATATACTATACAATAATATACAGTGCTGATACTACTGTATGCAGACGGTAAACCATATCCACTCATTATTGTGCATTTCCCAGTAGACTTATTCCAAGAACATCCCTACAATCTGTATTCAGAAAGCTCTTGTTTACTTTACACAGCACACAGTCATGCAATAAATACACTCAAATTCAAATCAAGCCAGCAAACATGGAACAGGACAATCAATAATATTTTAACCTTTACTAGAATACAAATAAACAAAGCTGATGTCTAACTACAATAACATAACAAACATTCAGCTTAGCATCAAAGAAGCAGTTTCACTTATATTGGCTAATGCTCTTTTTTCTCGATCTGCTGTTGAACGGTGAATTTAGCATGAATTACTTACATAATCGTGAAAGGCCTTTGCTTCACTGGAGTGGTCACACGTGTCCCTTCTCTCGGGTGCTGCGCAGTACAGGTCCCAAAACACACTGTAACGGGAGCATTGCTCATATTAAGTACAGACTGCAGTGTCATAATAACTATATTTACAATCTGTAACCGTAATCAGATACTAGATATGATACATACAGTATAACATACTAACAAATGCAAAAACAAACGTTTCTAAATTCTTACGTTTCGCATTTGCACCAATACATAAATGAATGACAGGGAGCTACTGTTGAATTAAGGCAGCATACGCACCACCACCATGAGTGGAGAAAGCCTGGTGGTTCCCCAAGAGTTATGTTCTTCTCCCATCTTATCTGAATATAACGAAATAAGCAGCTTTAACTACTTTAACACTCGTGATCAATCGACACCAGCAAGCATCTATGCACATAAGATAAAGATGCTTTATACGACACACCTCTGATAAAAACGTCTGTGCAGACTTCTGAGCTCCCACGTGTAGCAAATATTCATAAACGTATAATGCCAACCTGTAAAACACAAAATGAATGGCATATAATACAGCCATCAGCTTTCCTATACAGTTACAGTGTTTGTGTTATACACCGATTCAGAGATTCAGTGTTTCGCACCCAAAACAACTGTTGACAACAACATACTTCAACGCAACTCTTTATCAGTTATACATTATAATGATTCACAACTTTAATACAATCCAAAGAAAAATGAAACGATAAAACCCAGCACACAAACTATAATGGGCGTTTGCAAACTAAACGATGAAATACTCTTCTTATATAAAGTGAAACAAAAACAATTAAAGGTAAATAAACTCAGTCTACTAAGCACAAAACGTTAAAACATACATGAAAAACACGAACTATTTTCACCACTATGAATTGTTCTGGACATGCACATTTGTTGTAGGAGGCATAACAACATAAAATCAGCTGTGCGTGTAAATACAAGCGTATTAAGAGGAGAGACAGAGATCAGCGCTTACTTTTCCCGTGCTTGCCCGTCCGACGGTACCGCGGTCCCTTTACCTTTGGTAAACATGTCTTGCTCTGTATATGAACGCGTTTGCCAGCTTGACCGCGATGTGTTTCCTTACGATCCAGCTGTCAGCGTGCAGCCCGCCTCTGACCCCATCCGCTTCAACCGACCCTGCCAGCCAGATCATGAACTGTGGGCGGGGCTATGTGGTACATGATTGACAGGTGCATAGTCCAATCAATGAGTTCGACGTACCCTTACGACCCCCAATCTACATAAAAGTTAAAACAATCAAAAAAATCAAAGTCTTCTAAAGTAAAAAGTCATTAAATATGTCCATTTTGTGGCTATGAGAAATTATAACAATAAATTATGGGTTACATTATAAGATTATGGGTTTGTTCGGAGCAGTCAGTACCTAATTCATAAACGCTAGTGCCGTTTACTAGATCAGCTGTCGATAATGCGCAAATCTTTAAAAGACTTGTTGCGCCACCTGTCGGACAGAAAACGAACAATCGTAAAATAAAGAAACTCTTTATGTAAACAATATTTTGGTATATTGTTGTTATTATTGTTTGTACAGTTATTAAATTTAATACAATTAAAAGGAGGTTATGTGGTTAATAACACATTGTAACTTGTAATTACATGTTGTGATATTTCTCCAGTTATTCATACACAGTATTATAACTTGTTTAGTGTGCTGGTATAATATACTCAACAACATTTTTGATACAAGCTCGGTACAGGCAGATGTCAGGATGAATTTTGTTTGAGAATATAAAAGTGACCTTTGAAGGCAAATATAATTTGAAGTGTCCATTTTGGTGCTATTAAATGTATAAAAATAAATAAACCGAGACATTCATGGAAATGGCTATATAAATTCCCATAACTATATGAATACCTACTTAATGCTTTTTGGTTTGTAATATGTAGTACTTTAGTGTTCAGGAAATACAGGGGCATGACATCATCTCGTCCCATCTGAAAGAGCACCTGCAGGACTTGCACACCTGATATTTGTCAGTAGCAAACAGGACCCTGTTATATAACTTGAATGGATCTAAAAAGACATGGTATGAGAGCCATTACTGCCAATACTGTCTTATTTTATCTGCTACCATTCCAGCTGAGAGACATGCTGGATGCCTCTGTGTAACAGCTTCAGCTGATGACATCTACTTTGAGCACACCATTGAGTACACAAAATATCTCTTATATCTGAGATAATTAGAGACACGTCTCAGTCTCTTTTGGAACCATTTTAACCAGCATGTAATTTCGCCCTGGGGAGTACTGGCAGTTCCGCCTGGTTATGGTGCTATTAAACTACTATTAGACAAAAGACTTAATTACTCTGGCAGATTGTTGGGATCATAACTGTGATAAGTGTCAGACTTATCACAGTATAAGTTTTGATTGGTCAGTTGAGACTCTGCCTTTAAATATTTTTGTATAATGGGAGCAAAGCCATATAATTACTGTTGTCCCAGGCAACTGATTTCCTATATAGTGGTTCTTATATAGTTTAATGTCTCTTGTATCCTTCTGTGACCTCTTTCTTTTTATATACTAAAACACTTAACCAAGTTTCTCTCTTGGGTCCAAATTTTACATTTAAATGTTTCAGTAACATCTTTTTTTTGGGGGGGAGGGGGGGGTGTTTTATGTAAAATGAACTTAGCAACCTGTATATTCTGCACTGCACTGTCACAATGAAGTGTTATGTTGTCTGATTTTGTTATCTAGTGTGGTTTGAGGCCTATTGAAAGATTTCTCTGGCAAAATGAGACCCCTCAGCAGAGGGTACATATTCTTGAACACCAGTTAGCAGAGTTTCCCTCTCAGCTGTTTAATCTCTCTTTGACATCAATAATATCCTTATAATTGTGTTTTGCTTTTGTGTTAAGTCTGTTGAATCTGCTTTAATATTTGCTTTAATATCTGCTTTCTCCTCCTCATTTTCTCAAAACATTTATGTTTACCATTGTTTTTTTCTGCTTATCTCTTTTTTGGAGTTTTGACTTTTGTCCCTTTAGTTTCTTAGTTTTTCATTCTTGGCCTTTTTGGACATAATTTTATCTTCTTCATCCTTCTGGATAACTAAACAGTTTTTTATAGAGGGTTTAAATTTAATTTAACACATAGTACTTTCTAGCCTTGTGTTCCCCTTCTTGGTGGCGTTTTAAATAGGGGCTACTTTCAATCTTTAATTCTGCACATTTTAGAGCTTCTTTTTTTCAACTCTCCACATTGTGTCTGTCAGCTGGAGTGGTAAGGACGTGTTCCCTAGATCCAGATATATTCAAAGTAACACTCCTTTGAGACACTAACCTGAGCTAACTCAGTTCTCTGGCTTGACTTTCACCATATTTCCCTGTGTCTCTGCATACCCTCTTTATAGAACAGCATCATACATTTTGTTTTCCATTTTGAAGGGCATTCTCTGAGGGATTTTGAAATGGGAAGCTCCGGTTATTAATCCCAGCTTCTTATATTGGTAAGTCTGATGACAGTGCAGACGGCTGATGCTTCTGTAATATGGTTGGGTGTCAACGTCCTGAGCCTGGTGCTTTAACATTGAGTTATTTCCATGAATTACTAACCCATTGTGCACTTGGTCTGTGGGTCTAAATTGGCCTCTCTGGAGGGCTGAGAAATGATTACTGAGGGCCAGCTGTTATATTCTGACAGCTGAGATGTCATTTGATCCTCCATGATGTTGGGAAAAAGAATCCAGACTGCTCTATGGAAGACAGTCATGCAGGCTTAGAACAACATAAGGTTGAGAATATAGAAACATAATTTATATTTATAAATATACTAATTGTTTAATACCATGCAATGATATACTATGCCGAACACAAGAGCAATTTTTCAAATATTTCTTGTTCTGTAGTTCTGTAGACTACACTGAAGAACACAAGAACTCCAACTTTCTTCTAAAGAAAGTGCATATTTACAAATGTGTATTTTCAATTACTTCAGAATATTTATTCATAATTATTTCAGCTACAATGTGGTTGTATTCAGTTAAACTAGTCAGAGTTAATCTACAAATTATTAAAGCCAGTAACTTGTTTGACAGAAATACAATTTTATGCCACATGCCACATAATTACATATGCGTATAATTGCAATTATTTATATTATAATTACATATAACATTTAATATACCAAACATTTACTATTTTACTTTTACAATTTAGTATAGGTCTCTGTAATTGAACTGATATATGAAAAGTTTCTTGAAAACATCACATCATAATACAGTTAAACTAACGAATAAATTTGGCAGTTGATTCAAAGTTATTGTAAAGTACATCTCAGATTGTATTGGCATGAGCAGCATAATTTTACATAGTCAGAATCATTTTTCCACTGGCTCCAGAGCTGTTGATGATGTCTTCATGAGCCTGTGAAGCCTTATCAAGTGGATACTCTGGACCAACAGCAGGTTTCAACCAGCCTGCCTCCATACCTGCAAATAGGGCTGCTGCGCACTCAGATGTTTCCTCCTGTGTAAGACAAAGATAAGTGCAGTGAATACAACACAACACTTACTGGGCCTGTATTACTGTGTATTTTTACTCTTCACTAAGGCAGGTTGGGAATGAATGCATGGCACTACTTCAAACATACAGAGTTTAAGTCTATGTACAGTATAGTGACCTACAGTCTGCTGTTAGTGTACTATACCTTAGACGCATAGAACAAAGCCACTCCAAAGATACTGGACTCTTTGATCATGGTGTCTCTAGGGTTGATCTCAACAGGACCCCTACAGCCGACAATCTTAAAGGAAGAACAGTGTGATATAAACATAACTGAACTAGTTACTAGCGTATAAAATAATGTGCTTAAATACAAGACACTTACAATCACTCTCCCACCAAAGTCAAGCAGCTGTAGATCATTACTGAGGTTGATGTTGGACAACATCTCAACGATCACATTGACGCCATGATTGTCAGTAGCTTCCTGAAACAAGACAACAGGTTATGACAAAGTTATGCAATTACATTTGAATGCAAAAGGGTGTAATGATAAACACTGATTTGTGAATCAACACCTTAATTTTCTCCATATAGTCTTTATCTCTGTGGTTAAAAGCAAGATGAGCTCCATTGCTGAGGACCAGCTTTATCCCCTCTGGTGTTCCCGCTGTACCCAACACCTTAAGCCCAAACGCTCGTGCAATCTGGCAGGCTGCGATGCCGACCTACAAGAACACCATGCAAAATGCATGATTAAAAAGTTGTTGGAATAAAGCCATGATTCACCAAACTATTTTTATGCACAAGTGAATTAGATTTGGACATTTGTACCTTTAATAAGGTATGTGAGGAATGTCATATGACCTACCCCACCACTGGCTCCATGGATAAGAACAGTCTCTCCTGCTTTGGCACGGGCCCTGTTTAAAACCAAAAGCAGGTGCCACACTATTTAACATACATTTTCTGCTTGTACTGTGCTATATAGAACAGGAATTATTGCGTTCCTGTGGTTCAGGACAGTCAGGTATGACATCAGCAAGATCATGACATTAATTCCTAAGAAAATGCATTAACTGATACATTAAATACAATGTTAGTTGCTTAAGACATGCCAAATACTTAAATATATATTATAATCAATATACTGTATCCCAAGTATAAGTGGATATACTGTATATTTGATCAAAGTCACAAGTACAGCCACAAAAAATTATATTAAAATCATATCATACTTGTGAAATAAAGCCCGGTATGCAGTGAAATATGGGATTCCGATCGCTGCCCCCTGTTTGAAGTTTAGAGAATCAGGAAGTTTGTGAACAGTGTCCTCTGAGGCAACAGTATACTCAGAATATCCTCCTGTCACAGTGCCTGTGGTGAAGACTCTGTCACCTGCCTGAGAAAACACCAGTCATGTTAAACACATACAAAGTAAACAAGCTATAACTGGAATTATACAGCAGACCAATAAAAACCCAGTACCTGTAGAAGACAAACACCCTCCCCAACGGCTTCAATCACACCAGACACATCTGATCCTGGAGTATAGGGCAAGCTGGGCTTTCGTGCGTAAGATCCAGAGCGGATGTAGGTCTCCACTGGGTTTACACCGCATGCATGGACTCGGATCAGAACCTACAACAGCATACATTCCTGTTTACACAGGTCTTTGTAAAACAGTTATATAATACAGATCATTGCAGACAGATCATTAGTTATCAAAAGTTAAAACATTACCTGCTTCTGACCAGGACTTGGCACAGGCAGTTCTGCACACAGTTTTAAAACCGAAGGGGCTCCAAACTCTGACACTCTGATAGCTCTCATTAGTTTTGATGTGGCCATGGTTGACTCTGCAAACACATGCATTGACAAACATGTTAGACTGAACTTTGGCTGCAGGTTCCTTCACTGTAAATATTGGTACATTAAATGAATCCCTATCTAAGCAGAAATTTCTCATAAACCTATAATCCATGTATACATTAAAGGGGGAAACTATGCATTGTGTCGTAGTAGCAAAGAAAAGTACAAGCGATAAAACAAGATACATTACACTGTTTACGTACACCGTCCACGCAGGTTGCAGCTGACTAACGTCGTTCTTCGCTTCCGTACGAAATGAGTTTTGGCCGCTTTCGGCCACCGTAGCAGATTCAAAACATTACAGTAAAGCGCGTGGAACATGCGGCACTGCAAACTTCAGATAACTTACACTTCATAATCTGAGCTAATGGCCTAAATTATTTAAAAGCAACACTGTCAGAAACTAAACATTAATTTATATTTTTTAAAGATGGAAGGCGATACGTTCCAGCAATGGAAGAACCAATGCCTTAGTAAGAGCGATTTCAGTAAGAAGGGGAGTGTAGATGAAGATATTTCTCATATCGTTTCATTTATTAACGGTTGTGATCAATACTTTACCACAAGCTCCTGCTCCGGAAGAATCATCCTTCTGGATGGGGTAAGGCTGGGGAATGTTTTCTTCAGATATCCACTTCTAGGAAGTATCAGATACGTTTTTATGCTTGGATACCTGCTATTTGCAAATTAATTTACACACGAGGCACGATTTACAAAACTACAAAAACGCATACGACTTTTAAAGGTTTTATAATAATAATAAATATAAATGTAGGCAAATGTGTTCAAACTGACTTGATGTGAATTGTTATGTCTGTTTTGGACCTGGACCAATATATATAGGTGTCGGATTGCCCTGATGTACAAAAGCAAAACTGTTCCTGGTTATTTGTTACCCATCAGAAGTGCCAACAAGACGATGTGGTGAGAAATACAGAGTACACTAAAGATACTGTAAAATGTATAAATCAAAAATTACTTATGGTAAAGCTTGCATGCTATTTATCAAACAGGTCAGAGGTTTGGAGAAGTCTGTTGGAGAGGCCAGTTTTAAGTTTGAGCCATTTGTTCTTCATGTTCAATGCAAACACCTTGAAGATGCACAACTACTGGTGAGTGTCACATTTCCTACATGAAACTCTCCATGTAGGATGTATGGAAGTATAAATAATACCTTGATTTTCTTGGGTTTCTTAGCACACTGTTGCAATAAACTCAGGCTTCAGGAATTCTGGTATAACTGTGGGAAAGAAAGGGAAAATAATCATGGTAGGGTATTTTTGTGTATGTATAACTTCATTAACTCACAGACTTCCTGATGCTTTGTGAAGCATTAATGCTGTTGAATTTGAAATGTATTTGTTGTGCATAGGCAGTGCGCAGCACACATTGTCTCGAAGTTCCTCTCAGCCAGAGAGGTAAAGTTCTTGTCAGTGACGAATACCTCAGTTTCCTTGTTGGAGTTGCTAACCAGAAAATGGAGGAAAATCTTAGGAGAATAGAGAGGTATGCTTTTAAAGTCTTCAGGGCTGTTTGTTACTGGCAAGCTGTATGTTTATAAACAGTAAAGACATAAGGCTAAAGGCCATGGACCACTGGAGAAAGTTATTTTTTATATTAAATAATATAAATTTAAATAAATTTTACATTTTAACTTAAGATGACATGTTTGTGCAAAGATTTTCTGATCCAGGTAATCCGAGCATGATTTGACAATATTCCAAAGTAAACATGTTAAACTGTGAGAAATTTTAATTGATTAATAACCTAAAAATAGAGCAAAATCTTAATTTCTTCTTCATTTTATTGAATAACTTTGTTAACAGTTTTTCCTAAGCCATTTTTAAACAATAAAAAACAAAAACTATATTTTTGTAATGTGATCTAAGACTTGCTCTTTACAGTTATTATATTCAGTATGATGGTAATGTCACATTTATATTAAACAGATTCAATGAGAGCTTACACGCTGCTCTTCAACCTAAAGAACAGAGATGCAGGTCACAGGAGGAGGTGGACATGAAACCCATCTACAGGCGCAGGAGGAAACGCATGCAAGACAGTCCTGGGACTGACTGCAACAGCCACAGTGTCAAAGAACAAAATGAAACTAATCAAGAAGAAACAGATTTTGAACTAATGCTGTTATCATAAAAATTCTCCCTTTCATCATCTGATCATAATTCTTAGGTCTCATTGAAACATTTACCAAATGTTTTTTTTCTCATTGAAACATTTACCAAAATTCGTGTTTAATCAAACAACCATTAAGTTTAAAGGAAAAGGCCATTTAAACAACCTTTCCTTTATTGCTTTTCTGTGGAAGCTGGAAGTAAACTGTGGTAATGGGTGCAGATTTTTCAATGACCAATGTTAACAGCCTCAAAAACCCACTTCCTTTAGAACCTTTTTTGATAAGAGACACTTCCTGAATAGCTCATTTTGAAATGCCTCATTATTTTACAGAGCCATGGTAATCAATTTCAGTTTAACATGTCATAACATCAAAATGATGCCGTGCTATTTGTCGCTGACAAGCCATTTGTCAGACGTTATTATTGTTTGGAGCCCATTTTCTCTGGATTACTACCTGCAACGGCTCATTTGGGTGACTTGCCTCATTAACAGTCCTGTCTCTGTGTGGATCTGCCTCATTCTGGGTCTGATCTTTCACTTTCATTTACTTTTTAACAAGTCTTAAGCTTTTAATAAAGACAGAAAATGCACACATGAGCTGGTTTATGCTGTTGTATTTTTAGTTGCAACAAGTTGATTTATGAGTAAAACTTGTATCTGCAATGAAAGTATTTATATTGAAGTTTATGATAATAATAGGAATTATGTAGGTGTAACTGTATAAGTATTTCCTTTTATTTTTGCTTAGTTTCACCTCCTTTGTTAGTTTTTGTTTATCTCTGTTTGAAGTAGTTTAGTTTTTTTCCAATTGATTTTATTTTTAATACTTTCAAAGCTGTCATTTTATTTTTAATACTTTCAAGGCTGTCAAAGTTAACTTGCTATTTTAGTTAAAACTAATTTTTGTAGATAAACATTTTGTTCTTAGCTGCTATTTAGTGGCAGTAAAGGCAAGTTATTGTACAATATACAATCAATAAAGTACATGAAGTTTTTTTTAATGTACAGGGATTTTTCTCTTATGTTTCGTGTTTTTTTAAAGTTGATATTTCAACTTAAACGACACGTTTAAGTCAGCCAGAAAGGTCAAGATATTAGAGAAAGGGAAAATAAATGGCTCTGGTATGAGCACAGATCTGTGTACACCAGCAGTGCACCAGCAGATGGGGTAAATGCACTTTTAAACGCTCCAGTACTTGAGCGGGACAACTGCGGCTTTTTCTCTGCGGATAAATAATTGCTAGTATATTGTTACAGAATCAAATTTCTGAACCTTAAGAAAACATGATAAAAAACATTATACATGCTTCACATTTATAAATGATCGGATTTAATGACCGCATATTGACTTTATAAATAATCACAGTCTCAGATTGCTGAGTACATATTTACATTTGATTTTGACGTTGTATATTTTAAATGTATATTAATATTAGTATAATATAAGTTACATTATGCATATTAATTTATATTAATAGAAAGATATATATATACATTCAGATTAAATATATTTGATGTGTTATGCATTTTCATTGCCGGCCGTAATTTACGAAAGTTTCATAAGTAAATTTCAAGTTTTTTTTAAGTTTTATTAGTTTTTTTATGACAAAACTGTTTATATTGTTGTTTCGCAAATACTCCAGTGTACCTCTTCTACCTATTGTCATGCACTTCAGCACCTCAGCATCAGTCCAAGTTAACCATAAATGCACCTTTCGCCATCCAAACGGTAATCTTAAAATAACATCAATTAACCAGCTGAAAGACTAAGAAATGATTAGAAATCTCCTACAATTATTACAAGACATTAAGTGTGAGGGAGAAGGAGGGGCGGCTGACTGGCAGATTGAGATGAAGGGGCATTAAAGTGAGTGAGGGGGTGTGCTGGCAGGGCACGAGGACTGCCGCAATCAGGGGTGAATTGGGGGCTTTTGTGGCTGCGTGATTGTCAAGTGCGCCATTTCTGTCTCTGATTAGACTCTCCACCACCGCCGCTTGATTTGGCGGCTGCGCGTCCTCGAGTCTCCCTGCGCAATCACGCTGCCTCTTACTCTCACCCTGGGCCGCTGATTTCTCAAAAGAAAAAAGACACACACAGGCCAGTTCAGACTCTGTGTGCAAGTAAAAAGAGCTTTATTCTTTTTTATTCATTTATTTATTTCCTTTATATATATATATATATACAAAGAGTCAGTAGTTAATGATAATTTTAAGATCTAGACAGAAAGGAGAAGCGTTTAGATGTACAGGTGAGTCTGTAGAGGATGTTTACATGCTCATTAATCTATTTCATCTGCCGACTAAACTGATATGTGTCATTACTTAATAGTATAAATAGTATAATAAATATGTTTACATTTGCAGTTTCATAAACACCATTCATTTTTATATTAAATATTTTAATAGGGATTTAAAGTTTATACACACTTGAATTATTTGAAGTGAATTATTTTACACTAAGTCTGCTTTTAAAAATAATTAAAATAAAAGAATGATAATCTTTGTTTTTTTCACAAACACACACACACACAATTTAGTCAGTATGTAATGTAACCTATTGTAGTGTTTAAATAAGTTAATACTATTAAAATTATTGCAGTTGTTAAAGCTTTGATATACTTTAAGCATTGTACAGTAGTTAATATCTACACTACATATCTTATTAAAAATAAAAGTATTAGCATGTGTTGTTGGCTATATGTGCTATACCATGTGGTATTATTGAAGGAATCTGGGTTTTGTAAGAAAATAATTCTACATTTATCTTGTGGCAGTGCTGTGCTGGAGCTAATTTGACATGTTTTATTGTTTTAGCTCTTAACTGCTGTTCCTTATTCTATGATCTCTATCATGAAGGCCTAAGAAGATTATGAGGGGTAAAACCCTTCAATAACAATATTAATTTAATAATTGATTTGACCGTAGTGGCCCTGAACAGTTTAATAACTGGATAAATTTATAATGATTGGTTTTTGTATGAGAAGTTACTTATTTCTTTGCTTATTTTTACCCTTTTGCATTTTTAAGCAGGGCTTTTTGCTTTGTGCAGAAAGAAAGATTCCTGGATCAGGAAGTGTTGCAAGCTCAATTTGAACATGCATTTCATATATGAAAACCTCAACTGTGGGGTTAGCCTTTTGTGTTAGCATTTGTTCATTGACAATGCAGATCATATTTCGATATAATATTTAGTTTTAGATGTGTTTTATGAGTTCCACATCTGTTTGTTCTTTGCATCCATGGAGATGAATGACTTTAGCACATGTTTCTGAGAGTAATTATAGGATGGACTATAGGATAGAAAATGTACTGGTGGAACTGGTCTATGCTAGTCATTAGCAGCCCCATGGTAGTAGATCTTGGTCCAGATGGTTCTGCTGGTGTTTATCCAGTGACTGACCAGCTTGACCAGCGAATTGCTAGTTTTGATCTATAAGAAACCATGCTAACATTTTCCAAAACTGCTACCAGCCTAAACTGGATTTTCCAACCCTCCTGTAGGAAGTACATTTCTCATTTCAGCTTAACAGCTGTGACATTCATATATCAATTACATACATAGACATGGTGGCCCTTTCCATCTCCCAAATTCTAGCACGATTACCAGTGGTGGAACCCCATTAAAGTTATGTCTGAAAGATGATGTCCAAACAGAGGGTCCCAAGAGAACTGAAATGATGAATTAGAACACACAGATTTGGAAGATTAATTTGAGTCTCTTTCATCTCAGGCACTCGATTACATTTAGAGAGCCCTGCATGCTCCAAAAATTTCTGAGCATGCAACTGTACTCCTACGGAAAGGAAAATAAACAGTTGCACACAGGGAACTGTATCATTATCACAACAAAGGCTGGAGGATGGAGCTTCTGAAATCTGAGGATAGAAACATCTGGAGCACGTTAATCAAATGGTGAATGACGGATGAGTTTTATTCTGCCTAACGACAGGCGGACCTCTTAGTCGATTGTGACGCATGCTAATGACATCATCTGACTAAAGTGGGCCATAATATGGCCTTCATACACAATTCAGTGCAAGGCCTACTAGAAGTTTGTGTCATGTTAAAACAAGCTCATGTAAAACAAGCTGATGTGGTGAAACAGGTTCCTGTTTTACTTCCCATGGAATCGTGTAGCTTGATGAAAACAACTTTGTGATATAATGATAAGCTTTGAAAGAACTGGCAGATGATGCTATTAAATGCTTCCTGTTTAAATACCTGTGGATTTACTCCACTTACTGTAAACAAACTTTTAAAAGTTAAAGTGTTAAAGTGAAATAAAACCAAATATACAATTTGAGTGTTTTTTTTTAGTTTTTAGGCCATCTATGTGCTAGTGTACTCCTAAACAATAAACTAATTTACTTTTTGCAAATTAAAACATACTTGTTTAAACAGACCAAATATATTGATCACTCATCTCGCACTACACAGGCATTCGTCCAATCAAATCATCTCTCAAGTGGCAAAACCCCTTTCCCAAAAACCACCTGCAACTGATAGCAGCTAGCAAATCATGATTTATGGCTGTGACATAAGACTATTGTCTGTTTTCTAAAAAGCATGAGTGCTTCAATATGTCACACCGAAAAATCTTTTTTTATATATTAACATGAAAAGGAAACTGTGCTTGTCAAGTAATAACAAGGGGTATTTAAATGTCCATCTTCAAAAGAGAACCCACAAATGAACTAATTAAAAGCTTCCAATAAAATCCCAGTTAGAGGAAATGTTAGCATACTGAACACATTATAAGCCAACACACTTCTCTAACATGGCCTGTGCTTTCTCAACTGCATTTGAACACCCTCATCGCATGTGTGCAGCTACACTTCACAGCACTCATCTGGTACCTGCAGCCCCCTCAAGCCCTATGGGGGTCAACCCCTCCTTCACCCAGTGATGGGTGGCGTGCCGCCTGTCGCTCGCTGGTGGGCCGGCTGTGATTTATGTGATCCTCTGTAATTTCCTGCTACTTTCTGAAGTGGTGGCGGGCGGAGACAGCAGAGGAGGTTGAAGGACCCTTCCCCGTTTGACCTCTCTTAACTCCACACATCAATCTGAAGGAAATAATTACATGGGAAGCACATAAAAAAAGTAATGAAAAAGAGCGAACTAGAGCTGCGAGGACTGTAAACATCTCCTGACCTGGCCAGTTTTACTTTGGAGGTAGAGCACCCTGAAGAGGTCAAAGGTCAGAACAGCCATCCGCTGTGAATTAGTAAATGCAGATTCACATTCAAACAAAGTGTGTGTTGTGACATTTAACAAAATAGGCTGTAATACAGTCCAGGGTTGACTCTGAAGCAGGGCAATAGCACTGACCTTAATATTAGTAGAAGCTGATTGGGTAACTATGCAGAAATGTAAATAAAATTTTTTAAATTACACTATATTTTAAATTTGACAGAGTTTAATTAAATACTCTTTCCTCAAATTAGATATAAGTACTTAAAAGTAACCTTATAAATATTTAAACCAGAAATGCTAAATTGAATAAATCATAATTCAACCAACTTAAATCCTTTAAAATATCACCGAAAAGACATGAACAAAAATATACTATCACATCAACAGGAAATCGAATTAATTTATCATATATATGTCCAGTTAAAACCTTCTACCAACTACACAACAAAAACCAGCTGCAGAAAAATCAGATGAAAAGCCAAATCTTTGCTCTTAAGGTTGAATAAACACATATCCTCCAAAACAAACAGCTCAATTCAGCTGAGAAATTCATGAAAGAGTAAGATTGCTTATTTAAATTGTATACATATACTTAGTTCTTCAAACTGTGATTGTATAAAACATCAACCATTTAATGGGATTCAATGGGATAACCATTCAGTGGGATATCATGCACATGTGATGAAGGTGGATGAATGGAACACATTGTGAGCTAATCAAGTGTGATTACACTGTAGATCTGAGACTGCTGTTATACTGTACATACAAACACACTCTGCTATCAAGCCCTCATAAATTGCTAATGTATTCTTAATGTATTCTTAATCAGCAGTCTAGCCATGCTTTGATTTCATTTTACATTATGGAAATTGATTAGCAGTAGAAAGTGGTCTGATCTGTATATCTGGGATATACTTATAAACACTAGATTTTCAAACATGCAGATTGCTAATTTTTGCCGCAGGAACTTTCGCCACTAATTTTTTGCTTTTTTTTGGCTTTCCAAAAATTCTGCTATCAAATTTCTATTTGCAGCCTGCACACATTATCTACAGGGACTGATGAATGTCTGCTGTTAATCTTCAAAACGGCATCCATTTCATAGAAGTTTTCTCATTTTAAACACAGAATTGTCTAATTATTAAACTTAAAATATTATTTGTAGTATAGTATGCTAACACACTATCTTTTTTGCCACAGTATCTATTTGTCCACCAAGTGGCAGACGCAAAACCCATTTTAAAACAATCATTGTTTTTTTTTGGTGATAGCATTGGGACAGAAATAAACAAAACATTGTTATGAATTGAAACATAGCAAATAATATATATTGTATATGCATAAATAAACTGTATATAGCACCAATATACCATCAATCATCTGCAGACATATGCATTTTCTTTAAAAATGTATGCATCAATCCTCCCCTTTAAAGATACATGTTTGTACTTAGAGGACTATTAAAAAAATTGGGGGGTATCTGATACCACAAATTTCCTCCCACAGCTGTAAGCACCGCCCGCATCACCTCCATCACCAGATATAACAAAACATTGCTACAGTCCTGTGTTATTGTACCCATGGCCAATCTGATTGGCACTTCCCTGTTGTTGGACATTTCAGTGGTACCCTGCATGAGAGCTGCATCAAAGAAGCCACAGCAGAGTGCCATGTTTTCAGATGATGCCTGTGATAACAGCCATTCATCTTCATTGGGTGGAACAAGCCTCAGAGCGATCAAGGCACGCTAGGCCCTTTTATACCTTATATCTGAGGGCAAGATTAAACAATATGGAAAATCCTTCATGTCAGTGCAGGTTTCTGAAAACAGCCCCAGATTGTGTGGCACACAGGTCTCTCCACTGTAGTTGCGTGATACTGGTTAAATGTGTGTGTTTGTGTGCGTGGAGGGGCTGTGTGAATTGTTGTACTGCTGAAATTGACTGTGCATAAACATGCCACTGGGGTGATGTCCATTTGCTTTGTAATGTTTTAAAGCAGGGGTTAATAAGACTTGTTTATGCTGAGAGGTTTAGTCTACCTATGGTCAGCATTTACTTTCATTATTACAAAGAGCAGCTTGGATATTCTACTAGATAGCAGAATGGTTTGGTGATCTGTAAATGTTTTTTTATTGCCTTTATTTAATGACAATTTAAAGACTTATTTAAACAAATGTGAAAATATTTACATGTTGTGTATGGATGTATATCAAAAGCCTATTATTTTTTGCTTTTGTGAAATGTTATTTAAATGTTATTTAAACATTTTAATATCTGCTTTTTTGTGTTGCTTTATAAATGAACCGATAAATTAAGACACTTTTGACACGCTCTACGAGCGGCAACTTCATATGTAAATCAAAATGTAAATCTTCCTCTAATCTTTGCAAGAAGGATTCTGTCCCTGTAAGTCCAAATGAAGAGTGTTGATGGTTGCAGAGTTTCAAAAGCAGTTTTTTGTTATTTCAGGACTCTTGACAAAATCCTTCAGAGGAAAAAACTTGAACATGCATTAAACCACAGAAAGTGTTTTGACACATTTGTTATTGTGCGAACTTTAATCTTCTGCAATCCCCTTTAAGAAAGGCTTATTTGTTTATCATGTACTCCCATATCTTCAACTGTTTTCCTGGCAGTGTCAAATAGTACCATTAAAAGTCTTTGATGTTGACATAATTCATCACAATTTTACCACTCTGCCCTCCTTAGTCAGCTAACTTTTGACGTATCTTTTGACGTTCAGATCTTTTTGAGACAGACAACTCCAGAATAATGTTTTTGTATTTTTTATCCTGTTTTACATTGGCTGGGTACAAGCAGCCCTCAAGTCATGCTTTCAGACACGCAATTGGAGGAAATTGGTAAATAACAGGTGGTAAGTGATGTGCTATTTTTAGGTCAGTAAACGTTCTAAACAAACTAAAATAATAGGTTAGCGTCCGGGTTAGTCACAAATATTGCTGCTTAGCTATGGACACAGAGACAAAAGGGTCAGTTAGCAGGAAAGGAGCCATTTAAAAGTCTTTGTGTTTTTTTTCCAGACTTTTGTGTTTTTGAAGTTTTGCAATGACTCACATTTTTATCTGAGTAATAATGATATCAGTGAGTTCAGCATCATTGTGTTGCTCAGGTGAAACTGATGTCTGATTTAAATTCTGATGTCATTTTTAATTAATAAATAGCCTGAAACAAAAATTATGCCTCAATTTAATTATTCGAAACCATCTAAATGATACACTGGTTTCATTGGCATGGTTACATTACTACACATGCTTGTGTGCTTGTGTAACTAAACCACAAGTGCAGGTATTTTTCAACATTACAAATCTATTAATTTCCCATAATTCCAAGCATGCATCTATCCAAAGAAACCTATACTTGTATCTATCTAGTTAAATCTATCCTGTGGCATGATGGCAGTGCAGCTGGCCCAATGGCTGAGAAGAATTAGAGCTTATTAAAAGATCAATATGGAAACTGATGCATTGTGGGTCTTTTTCTGTCCCTAATCACCAGAAGCTCACAGACTCACCGGAGGAAGGACCCTCTTGTTCTGATTGTCAATTTGAGGCTATTATTTGTTTGATGAGGCCCCCTGATATGATGCCTCGTTTCTGGACAATCAGGGCAGAGCCGGAGGCGGCAGGAAACGCCACAGGGGGGTGGAGCATCATTTTGATTGGGGCACCTTGGAAGAACAGACAACATGTGGTGTAAGATGCTGAGGAGTTTAATGGAATTCAAGAAACCATTACAGCAATTCAAGAGAACATTACACTAAGAACAGTAACACTTCGAATTTGAATCAAAGTACTTTCACAAAGTACAAAATAACCTTTTTTCAGACAGACAGACAGATATAATTTAATCTGTTAGCACTTCAGCATGTACAACGCACACACACAAGCGTACACGCACACACACACACAGGTCATGTTGCAGTGAAATATTTCCTCATTAATTTCCTCCAAAGTCAAAGTAAAAAGATGTCTTTTTTGTATCTATTTTTTATTTCTCCAAGATGTTTTTTTCCAGTTAGACAGGACAGGCTGGTGAAATCGGTGCATCACATGTATCACTTTCAGTGTTTGAATTTATGTGAAAGTATTGGTCCTCAATACTGAGTATCAATCAGTATTGACATGCAAAAAAATGTTCAAAGTCTGATCAAAGAGGTTTGTGATCATCACCATCGTCTTTCAATAATAAAACATCACAGGAGGTTGTTCCAACATGTTTATTTCCACCCTTACATCCTAATATAACATATCGAATGAGGACAGGATCCACCTAAACCAGTCATCTATGTTCAGGGTAATTTACTGTTACCACAGGTGTCTCAGTATTAGTTCAAATAATTAGCCGCAATAACAATTAGCCCCAATGTTTATTGACACAAGCCCTCAGACTTTACCTAGCTTAACCCAATGGGGCATAAAATGATTCTCTTTGTAATGTTATTTAATCTCTCCCTGTGACTCGTTGTTTAAAGGAAATGGTTACTGGCTGGAGAAATCTGCTGTTATCTGACTAAATCTGTCTGCTGATCTATCAACACTTGCTACAGATGTAGTTTCATACAGGCACACACAAGACATCTCCTGACTCAGCGGAGCCTATCTTTGTGTTCTGAAAATAAGGGTTGTGTGTATGTTTGTGTGTATGCGTAATCTGCAATCTGTTCATAACATAAAATATGCCAGCATTGTTGTGGCTGCACTGGAGATCGTGAGTGGAACAGAGAAGTTGTTGGGAACCACTAAACTCAGCTACAGTTTTTTACCCAAGGATTCGTATAAAGTTAGCTTGTGCTGCTACAGTCTTACTGACAGCTGTTGCTATTTGTGAGGCAGAAGTCTGAAACAGTTTAAACAAACCTGATATTTTATTTGATATCAACACTAGTGACATCCAACGATTTTTTCCATCGTGTTGATGGTTGTAATGAAATAACTTTATTGACAACCTCAGTTTGAACAAAAGGTGACAAAACCCCAACAGAAATGATTACTTTTTGACACGCAAACAGTCAATTTAGAAACTGCTGCCATGTTCAGGCTGAGACATGCTATCGTCTGCGAAAACTATTTTGACAGATGGCGGTTCATGATAAATGAACCTATTTTTTCATAAGAAGGTAAGTATTACTCAAAGCTTGTAGACAGTTTTGGCATTATTAACCCCTGTGTATTTACAGGATCCAGGATACATCAAATTAGTACTTTTTGCTGCTATGCACATTTTTTTTTTTGTCACAGTTGTGTGAAGTAGTTAATGCATCATCTACCTAAAGGCAGGTTCTGTTGTGACAACAGAACTATAAAACTACAGAACTATAATGCTTTGACTAAAACATCAAAAAGTAAAAATGAAAACAATGTTATAATTACGCATCTTTAAAGATGTAGAGGTTTTTAAACAGTTGCCATCTTTGCTCAGATTTTTATGGCTTTGTTTAGTCCATGTCATCAATTTTCAAAAACAAATGTATTATTTTGCTAAATGAAATGTTTACTTTGTTACAAAATTAATATATTAACACAATTAGATCTGTGCACACAAAACAATTTCAAAGACTTTAGAAAACACCTTTAAGCTTTAAGATCAAGTGAATTTTTTCAGTCAAATAATCCTAAACTGAACAGAATTGTACATAGAAAAGCAAGTAAGGTGATGGCATGCAAATGAGTATTTTGAGAATTTCCAGTGTGTCTGAAAAATCATCTGTGTGAGTCCTCACCAGTTCTTTGGGACAAGCACCAGTCGGAGCAGCAGTCACTTCTGGGGTGTGAATCCCTGGTGCAGCAGCTCCCGACTGGGCTGAGTTTAAGAGTAGCCGGTCTGTTAGGAAAACACTGTGCATGTAAAACGGCTTCCTGCTGAGAGTTTAGGCACCATGTAATTTATGCTTAGCGCCAGCCAAGGAGTATTTGTTTCACTTGAGAACCACCTCTGCAACACCACTTCACCTTAGAAACTGGTGGCTGTAATAGAAATATGATACGGCTGCATACTGGTGGTCAGGCCGGACATGAGGAGTGTTGTTCTGGACTGAGGGAACGTATGAAGGCACGGGTCTGGATCGCAAGCCGACGGTGGAGAGCCTGGGTGGGGTGGGATGTGGGGGGGTAAATACACATGTCAGATGTCACTAGGTTTCTGAATGGGAGACCACCCCCCCACCCCCTTCCCCAAGCTGTTTATGTAGGCCTGGCAGGATTTCCTGCTACATGATGAAATAATTAGAGGCCCAGCATGAGAGGGCATCGCCATAACTGAAGTCAGGAGGGCCGATAGAAAGGGGAGGCCAAGTTGGATCATTTCGGTTTCTGAAGGATTGGTTTCCCTCCTCTCAAGAGCTTATTTATGCACCTTATTTATCTTAGGCTGCTGGTGTGATTTTATTATTTTTTTAAGCTATTCACCCAGAAATGTTCGTTCACTTCCCCACTGACCCTGATCTTTATCACATACCCCCAGGAGGACGAATTTCTTGGCAGCTTTAGTATTAAATTATCCATAAATATAGAAGGCACAAAGACGCTTGTCATTCGAATACAATATGCGCTTTGGAAATCGCAGGGCAAACCACGAAATTATAAAAATTAACCTTGCTCAGCAGCTGCTTGTGAGTTAATTTGCTATTTATTTCTTTTGCAATTATAAAGATATTCCAAAGGGCGCACGTATTTGAATAAATTGGAATAAATAAACAAGGGTTGCATGTTGAAACGCAAACGCACATTCGATTTGTTTATAGAACTCTTTCAGGGTTGAATTCTTGTTAAAAAATGGAACAGGATGCAGGAGGCAGTGGGGTAAATACCCAGAATCGCAAAATCTGTGGGTTTTGTTTGCCACTGTATTTTGTCATTATTGTTATGCGACATCATAACAATTACGCAATATCCACAAAACTATTCACCATTGTGAAGACCAGTCTGGAAATACACTTCTAACATCTACGTCAACACCTACCCCACACTGCTGGAAACAAGCCTTGTTTGGAAAGATGTGTGTGTGATGTCATGCATTGAGTGTGCATACAGCTGCAGTGAGGTGAGGAGGCTGCTGGGACAGGTGCAGGGCTTCAGCTCTCTACCTCTCTGTTGTCATAGCTGAAATAACTGAGTAGATTACTGTCACCACGGCTGCTTCACGCCTGCCTTCTGCTCTATAGCTGCTCTATTTTTTTCCACACTCACTTGTTTTTCCTTCACACATTTGCACAGGGATGTCAATAAGACAGACAATACAGAACAGAAAGAGTACACATAGAAAGGTTCATGCATTAATGATGAGCTAATCTAGAAAATTAATCTAGAAAAGTATCTAGAAAAGTACCTAGAAAAGTATATGTTCATGCATGTATGGTGAGTTCCATTCAAATATTGGTCTGAATGTAAATTGTTTTGATTATTAGCTCTCTGCTCAAATTATTTTTAAGGCCCTGAAGGACAGGAATGTTTCATTTTCCTACCAAACTGGAAGTTTGTGATTCTTCTGTGCATTTTTATTACTGTGTTCTGTTTATATGATTCATACTGTATGGGACTGTTCATGATACAAGACAAAACAATAACACACTTCCAAGCTGAAAAAGATCTTGCCTCAAACATTTCTCCTGAGACCAAAGAAAACTACAAACAGAAACAAATAAGACAAGTGTTGACATATTATTCAGATCACAGCAATATGTTAGAATGAGAAATGTGGAAAAATATGATAAATGTATATAAACAATAGTATACTGTAAAGCAGTAAGATGGGGTGAGGGGCTCTTAAACAATCACAGAGTTTGTGTATGTGTGTGTGTGTGATAATGAAAGTGTTAAGTTTCACTACTGCATAACACTCAAAAAGAAACCCAGACCACAACTCTCACGATTATTAAATCATCACCCATAACTGTATCCCTCCAATGAAAGGAGACAGAGGGTCCCTCAACATGTCCTAACATTCACATATTAGTGCTGCACTGGGCTGAGGTCAGTCTTACCTGCTGTTCTGCCCACCAACAGACCCAGCCTCACTCTCTCACTCATCACACGCTGTAATCAGAGCGCTCCCCTGACTCTGACTGTGGCAGACGCCACGCTGAATGAGGGCCAGTGGTACACAGGCAAAGACAAATCACTACCAGATGAGAACGGGGGATTTATACAGTGCATTTCCTTTCTTTTTCCCCTCAGAGGGGGGCTAAGTGCCCTGCCAGGTTTTAAGCACCCAGCCAGAGTTACAAAGGCATAAAGCTCCGCAGATCATAGCAAGAGTATATTAATGCATGCTGACATCACAGACTGATATCACAGAAACAGATGCACATAATGGAGGTGATCTTGATAGGTTTCATTGTGTGAAAAGGTCCATTTAAATCAAACGCCCTATTCAGACTTATGTTTGGTTTTGTTCCAATTGGTTCTGTAGTGAAAAGCTGTGAACTTCAGATGTCAGACATGAAGGGTGACTAGAACCACCGTAGAGTCAATAGTGACGTGTGCTTGAGGGTTTAAAGACCCTCCACAGCATTGAATAATAATGTGTAGAGGAACCCACATTTCATTGCTGATTCAAATGAGTTGAAGTTAAATATGGGGTGTAACTGAGAAGTGCGTATTGCTCCTCTAGAGGGGTTTTCATTGGATTAATTACCTAAATTCAAAGGGTTTTGCCTCCACCCAGCCATTCCTCTGGACTCTTAGCCGTTCACTCAGGAGACAGCAGGTCCATGTAAGACATGTCCACAGGAGGTTTTGGGGTTCAGGGTTAAGCCCCATTGTTGAATCACCTGGGACAGGTAAGTATGACTCAACTTCAAAGCCATGTGTCTAGACGCCATTCTCCTGTCAGGATATTTCTACTTAAGCTTGGCCAAGGAACATCTGTCAAGACTTTTTAAAAACATTTTTCATTTCTAGGCTTGCATTCCAGGTAATATTTTTGCAGCTGTTTTAGGCAGCTTGTCCTTGGCCTTTCACTAGTGACTATGCTGCGACTTTAAAATATCATCATGTACATTTCACACTTACCAGTTATTTTTGCCCCATAATGGCATTGCTATAGCATCAACCAGAAAGTACTAACTGGACTATGCCCTCATAAGAGCCTTAAAATCAGCACCAAAAACTCTGAAGTAAAATGTTGAGTTCATAAACATCCTAATATTATTTACAAGGTCATTCAGGACCAAACCACTGTGTACCGGAGGTGAGTCACCAATAGTGAGGACACTCCTTTGTGGCGACTAAACAAAGTGTTTGGATGGAGCTAAAGTTGCTAAAGGGAGACAGAGAACGGACACTTAAGTGTATGTGTTTTGGGTATAACTTCCCTGTCGTGGTCCTGTTGTAATCTCTGTTTCCTGTGCAATGTATGATAGCAGAGGCTCAAAGCCCCCTTGATGCATGAGGAGCTGTCATCAAGTCCATTTCCTCAGCTAGAAGAACATCTGAGGACTGTTTTCCATTGACACGCAACGAGAACAAAGATGTTAAAAAAACACAAAGCCAAATTTTCAGTAATGACACACCAATGAGTAAACACATCGGTAGGGGCTGTACAATGTTTTTAAACAGTGAAGTATTGTAGGATTTAAAAAAATGTAATATAAACAAACATCAACAAAATCACAACATTGTTATTGTAAGCGCATATTGTCAGAGGTTAATAACAAAGAAATTCAAAAACAAATAGAAAAAAATTTTAAGCTAATGCTTTGACAAAACATAAACATTACATTTACCACAATCCCTCAGTGAATATTTTTCAATATTATCTCTGGTCCATTACAAATATGGAGAAAAAAACGACATATAAATTAATTCTGGCAATGATCAATGATTTCCACAAAGGGGGAGAATGCCATTTAAATGTTTAAGTCACACTTTCTGGTGTTATCAAACATCACAAATGATCTTTGCAATGTTTTTGGATTACCATTAAAGTTGTGATGCCCTGTTGCTTCAGAAAATTTCCCAAACGCTAACTGTTTAGCGCAGGCCTCCATCCAGTTGTGTGTTTTCCTCTCAGTGTCTGGAGACTCACTGTGCTGTCATACATCTGCCAAAAAAGGTTTCTGTTCCTGCATTGGCTCTAGCTGCAATGCCAGCAGAACTGGTGAGGAAACATGACCATGGTGCTCCCGATCAACCTGTCAGACCCCATTTACTCAAAGTCAAGGAGCTCTGAGACCCCTCACCTCCTAGACCTTCAGTGTCGTGTTACAGCATACAACCCTCCCTTCACACACACGTACACACATAAGCACAGGCGCGCACACACACACACACACACACACACACACACACATTTCCATCAGGTCTCCACTTAATGAATGAGAGTCAATGAATAAAATGGCCCTCACACTGAGAAAAATGTTAGATGATTTTCTTCCTCCTTAAGAATGGTTAGCATTTTCCAACTATAAAGATATTTTTTCACATGTATTATTTTTCAAGTGTTTAGGATAACACAAAAGAGAATAATGATATTGCAATAAAATTCCTTAAATTAATGATAATAATAACACAAAATATCATTAGTTAGTAGGATATCTTTTAAACCACTACATCAGTGAAAACCAAAAAAAAAGACCTAAAAAAACTTTCCATCCATCTCAACCGAGGCAGAGTTGATCAGTCTACTCTAAAGTAAGAGTCAGACATCAGCGGAAAAAAACGTAAACACCACAGTTGAGATTAAAAATGGCCTGTAAATATACAGAAAAACTTTTTAGAAACTTTTGGAAAGCCCTGCAGAGTTGTGGTGCAACGCTACAAAGAGAGATATGAGCTTCTCAGAGAGGACTGTAAATGGCTATCCATTGCCACACAGAGGTTTACCATGTGTTTATACATGAAAGAATTCATGCATCTGGGCTTTTATTGTGGGAGACTGGAGGCATGATATGTGTCCAGTGCAACTGAAAATCATACAAACAACGCAAGCAAAGAAATAGAAAAATAAACAAAGAGGAGGAGAGGAATTTTAAGTAGAATAAGATGAGCATTCCAGAACACTAAACTAATTCCAAAATTGGGGATTTCTTTATTGTAATATAGTGCTGCAAGGCTTTGAACCATTAAGAGATAAGATGAGATGTTGAGGCATGACAAAATAAGCTAAATGAAGACTACATCATTTTAGCCAGTGATGTAATACATTCAGCTCACATTCAAACAAACATGACAAAATGATGACATTGTACTGGCCACCCTTCTTTCTCAGTTAGCGGTTATGTCAACATGAAAGGTTTTTCAATAGCAATAATAAACCACACAATCATGCTTTGCTCTCTTGACAGCACATACACAAAAAGGAGAGAAAGTCTCCCTGGAGAGGAAATATACATACAAAAAACCTGCTCTAGTCAAAACAGAAACTCGATGTAAAAAGGTCACCCTCTCTGATTGACTGACACCTCTCACATATCCCCAGACTGCCTCACATCCTCCACGTCAAACACAACAATCCCAACCGGCAGGAATAACGTGTGTGAATGCGGCTATTATTGCTCTTGGAATTAAAACGTCAGTGAAATTAAACCCGCCTCCGTTTAATACGTGTCTGGCTACGGTTCAATCACAGATTGTATCTTATCAATTCCTTTACGTTGGAAAATACAATATAACGTATTTTATTGCGCAAATAATAGGTAAAATAGCCTTGTTGAAATATTAATAAATATAGACTTAGTGGAAGCTAATTTATGACCTAGGATGACATAAGTTGTTTGTACTTAAAATTTTTTTACACCTTCTATTATTTAAATACTATTAAGTTGTACTTAAATATAAACAGCAGATCAGCAGATTAACCAGTTTTAGGAACCTGAAGAAAACTGAAGAAACATTGTGCAGTAAATTAAATTGTTATTCGGTTTTGATATTTAAAGAAAAACGTAAAAGTTTTTGGACTTAATAAACCATAAATAAATAACTTTAAACAATGAATGCAATAATAAGTAACAAACTAACAAAAATAAAAGCTTATTAAAAACTTAAAAAGCTTATAAAAAGCTTAACCAAAAACAAAAAGGAATGTTATTCCTTTATACCGTGTATACTGTGCCAGTATTCCATAATTTATATTTATAATTTTACTGAAAATCTAACAAACATTCCTGAACATTTTATCCTACCAATAGAAAATAGAATTTTTTTCGAAATGCATCATTACATTATAAAATTACAACATGAGAAATTTGAGAGATTTTTCATGCATATTTTCATATGCATGAGTGTGTTGATGCGCATAAATAAACAGCAACATGTTAAAAACATCACCTGCGCAATGAAAAGAAAGAACTGCGATGATGCAAATTATTAATAATAATTAATTATTTACAACAGATCGCAATAATATCATGCCAATGCTTTTAAAGTGCAAAAGATAAACGACTGCAATTTTTAAAGCAAAAAGCTATTCTCATCTTTAATGATGCCCTTCTGCTTTACTGTAAAGACATGGTGTATCTACATGCATCGACATGCAACATATAGTTATCGTTTAAATATGCGTTTCCAAAACACTTTTTACATTAAACATTATTGTGCGTTCTTAATTCAACAAATGTTATGCCGTTCATTGTTCGTCCACAGATGTTTTTATTGCAACTCACTCTCAAAATAATAGGCGTGTGTAAATGTGACAGGGAGGTGCGGCCAAGGGAGTGAGAAAATGCAAGGAAAAGTTCCACCCTCGCGAAGGAAAACAAAAGTTAGACTTAAAACATGGTCACGACGTGCATTCAGCTGCAGGACTCATATGGATTAATTCTCGTTGTGTGGGAGATCTGAGGGTGGATAGGCTACTGGACAATGTACTGGAAAAATGAACAAACCACATCGAAAGAAAGCCCAAGCAAAAGCACAGTAAGTGAATCTGATATAAGCTGCTTACCTTTAAACTGTCTTCTGGGTTTCTTCCATTTTCATTTCTTCTTATTTCAACAATAAATCCTGATAACTGACGCTCTTTTCAGATGGTTTTAGAAGATCTACGACAACAGAACAATCACAAAATACTTAGTTCGTGGAAACGTAGAACAAAATCTGCAGAAGCATTTTTTTAAAGTTTTGTTTTCCGTCACACACTTGATTTGTTATTGTCTGTCAACGCAAAGTGAAACAGCCAGGATTTCTCTGGGCTTGAATTACGGCACCATCCTCAGCTGTGGCTGCGGCAACGCCTGCGTGCAATTAATATAAATTGAGTGATCTGGATTTTTTTTGCTTCTTATACGAGTCAACAGTCGCTTCATAAAATGAGACTTCAGACGGTTTTAATTTTTTTTTACTTTGTTTTTATGCGATATCAGGCTTGTTGATTTTGTAAAATTACACATAAGGGCAAATGGCCATTAAAAAAAGAAACAAAAGTGCATTACCTGAATACGCTAAATAAAGAGGATGACGCTTTGGATAAGAAACGCGTGTCTTTCCGCACATCAGCACAGGCTTGTAGTTACACCGAGAGGCTGTCATGGTGCAAAGAACGAGTGGCACTTAATGGGTCGCTCCGGCTCGGAGGTTAAAAGCGGCGGCGGTGACAAGCGCTGCTCTCCTGCCTGCGGGCTGTGGGGGAGCGGTCCTCTGCACACCCAACATTGTAACAGCGCCTGACGAACAAATGGTATTAACAAAAATAAATCTGATGGACTGGTATTTTTTAAACCAAGGAATAGGTTATTTTTTATTGTTAGTTTATAATGGTTTCAGAACGGGCACGTTAAATACTTGCCCTGTTGTTTTAAATGGCTATTGTTGGTTGACGATGACTTTAAAACATATTGAAGTTTTTTCCTAAAATTGTGCATTTTCTGTTTACTTACTTTTAAGGGTAAAACTCAAGCGCTGTTTGAAGAAGTGTCGTGTTCGCCGTCCTCGACTCCCAGCGCTTCACCTCATGCCATGACCGAGAAAACCATCTGTACCAGCTGCGGCACTGAGATAGTTGACAAATATCTGCTTAAGGTAAATATACATTTGTTTACAATAAAAATCGTCTTTTTATTACTAAACTGTCCTTCGACTAACAATGTGCTTAATGCATGATATATCTATAATATTATATATAATATTCAAAGTATTAAATGAGACGCGTTCAACATTATTACTATTTATCACTTACGTATTTGTATTGTCTTTTTCTAATCGAGCAGTTTTGTTTATTTACCCCTCAGGTAAACGACATGTGCTGGCACGTGAGATGCCTGTCTTGCAGCGTGTGCCAAACATCTCTAGGCAGACACATCAGCTGTTATATAAAAGAGAAAGAGATATTTTGTAAACTGGATTACTTCAGGTAAAAAAAAATATTTACCATGTAGTACTAAATATTTACTATTTAGCCACAATACGACGCATAACAATCGTAAAGTTCCCGTTAGTCTGTGGCCTTGCGTGATAATGCATTCAGTTGAGTAAGAAGTCGCTCAATTCTCATTGTATGTTTACAGATTGTTTTGCCCTATTTGTTTACGGCGACGTTAGTGTTGTCATGGTATTGCATTAACTTGGATTTGACACTAAGCTTTTTGCCTCACTAAATTCCAGATGGGCGATATTTTAAATCGCTCTGTGGAGTTTTTCCGCTTGAATGTCATCGCATAAACAACCTCACTAGTGTTTCAAAATCCCGTTCAGCCTTTAAGGATGTAAGACCTTATAAAAAAATGTTCCTCGCAGGAAATACGGGACGCGTTGCGCTCACTGTGGCAGAAACATCCATTCAAACGACTGGGTCCGTAGAGCGAAAGGGAACACCTACCACCTGGCCTGCTTCGCTTGCTTCTCATGCAAAAGGCAGCTATCGACTGGAGAGGAGTTTGCCCTGGTGGATGAACGGGTTCTGTGTCGAGTGCATTACGACTGCATGCTGGACAACCTAAAACGCGCTATGGAAACTGGTTAGAAGCTGCCTGGATTGTTGCATTTCAATCTTGACGTTTTATGCGTGTCTGCCTGAGCATATATTAAGATATGTCTTCTGTTTCTATCATGAAGAGATCAAGTAGACAAGCGCTTAAACTGTTCTTACAGAACGGAAGTTAAAGTTTTGTTCCGTGTGTAGGTAAAGGGGTTAATGTGGAAGGAGCAGTTCCCTCGGAACAGGAAGTAAATCAGCCTAAACCAGCAAAAAGAGCGCGCACAAGTTTCACAGCTGACCAGCTACAGGTTAATTCTGAAACCCGTTTCCCTGTTGGATTTAAAAGCAAATAAGCTCTGCTTATGTGTTGAATGTAGGTTTATTTCCCCCCCTCTGTAACTATAAGCATTCCCCGTATATAGTACTTTTTCCCTTTTAGGTAATGCAGGCCCAGTTTGCTCAGGACAACAACCCAGATGCTCAAACGTTGCAAAAGTTGGCAGAAAGAACCGGTCTTAGCCGCAGGGTTATTCAGGTATAATGCAGTTTAAGACATGCTTTTAATGATGTCATCTTTTAAAAGGCTTTTTGGTCTCGTATGTAGTGCTATTTGTGCCCCGCTATGTATCGTACCTCATTTGATGTGGCGTTTTGGTATAATGTTCACTGCATTCACTATAAATACAAGTACAGATTTGTGTAATGAATCCATTTTGTACCATCTATACAGGTTTGGTTCCAGAACTGTCGAGCTCGGCATAAGAAACATGTCAGCCCAAATCATGCTTCTGCTGCACCCGTATCGTCTCTGCAGCCGGCCAGACTCTCTCCTCCTCTATTAGATGAACTTCAATACACAGCATTTGCCCCTGTGGACACCCCTATGCTGACATCACTACACTCCTATATGGATGGTACATTCATTTTCTGATGGAATATTTCTGCTAAGCCACACTAGGTTTTCATGGACGTTATATGACGGAGCGATTTTGTTTTGTACTTGTAGTCCACTCTCCCACCTCATTGGTGCTGCAGCCTCTCTTGCCCCACTCGATGACACAGCTGCCCATCAGCCACGCCTGAGATGCCCTTCCGCCTCTTCACCGGACCACCGGTCAGGTCAGACGACAGGATGGGAAATATTCAATCCTCTATTGACTGAGTCTTGAACAAGACCCATGTTTCTTTTTCTTCCATGGGCACTTACTGAAGGATAACCGTATTGCAATGGTCTAAAAGAAAAGTTTCAACATAGTTGTGAAAAGAGCCTGAAGTTTTTGTTTAATATATTATATCTATATAGTGATGGAATAAATGGCATTTAATTTATTTCTTGTATGTGACTGAGCACTTTGTTTTGAAATAAATTTTTCTTTGGAATTCTTAGTTTTTGGTTTAGTCAGTGCACAATGTTTTGTTTGGATCTTGGTAAAACTTGAGAGCTAAAGAAAAGCCAATAAAATCTGAGAAACTAAATATCCTCGGGGCTGAGATGAGTGATTTTTACTTGTAGTGCTAATTGATTTCTGGAACGCTTTTTTTTGCATTAAGCGGTTGTGTTATTGTGGTTGTATCGGGGGTTTCTGTAGAGAGACATGTTTATTTTAAACATTTCTCTGGCATTTAGAAGTGACTGGAAAGTCTTGCATTTACTAGCAACATACCAAATTATTTCTCATGTAACAATACGAAGCTCACAGTCAGGATTTGTTCCTGAGCATAGAACTAAACTGATAATGCAGTCTACAGTTTCTGCCATACAGATTGCTGGTGTGTGCGTGTGTGTGTATATCTTTGTTAGTGTAATCATGATAGGTATTGTCATGAATGTCAATTCTAAAGAGCAAAGGTGCAATATGCAGTTATTTAGGCTATGAATCCTTAATGCAAGAGCAGTCTGTGTGTACGTATGTGTTAGCAAGAACACAAAATTTGCAGTTGTGCTACATACGATCAGACTGCATGATGACTGGTTTATTTCCTGCGGCAAGTCTGTATGAGGATCTTCCTCAACGATCTGCTTGTGTTAAAGGGTTGAGCCTCAGATTATGGTTTTCTTCAGGTCTAGAGCTGTAAGTACACAAACTTTATTACTTGTTATCCCATGTTAAGGGTGACTTTAAACTGTAAAAATATCACCATAGGGTTAAATGTGTAGCTAGCTAATGGTTTCTGGTGAAAGATTTACAAAACTTAAATCCGGTGTGGTGTTTCAATGTATCCTAATAGCTGTTTAATAGAGGGAATTATGCCTGGAGAAATGTTTGTTGGTGAGAGATTTATCACAGCTGTGCCACATTGTTTGACAAGACAAAAAAAAATGCCTGTGTATAAAAAGTTTAAAATGGACCTGGATGATTCAATGCAATATGTAGCATTACTCAAATCAATTTATTTAAATATAAAAACACACTTGTGGTACAAAAAGTACAAATTCAATAAATACCCAGTAACATAACATTACAAAATTTTAAACCTAGATTATAAAACTGTAGCACTTTAAGGTTGTATCTTACAAAACAAATAAACTGAAGCTGCTTCTGACATCTTTAACAGCAGTTCTTAACACTAACTTTCTATGTCAAAATAATCGAAAACAAAATCCTAAAACAACTAAAGGACTTTCTCAAACTATAATGGTTTAGGTTTGAGCTTTTCAGGAAGTTACAGGAGTCAGTTTATTCACTGCATGAATCGCAGTCAGCATTATATCAGCCCTGTAGGAAACGTATTTTTAATACATGTCTACGTTGAATATCCTTCTCCACCAGATAACCAATATCTTTAACAACCCAATATTTTAAAAAGCCCTTTGCTGATTTCAGTAATAAATACCTTTTAAAGGTACGAGGGAACTGTGAACTTAGAATTTGGCTTCTGCATTTAACCCATCCAGTACACACACACACACCCAGAACAGAGGGCGGAGTAAGGTGTCTTATTCAAGGGTACTTTCGTTGTTTTCTGTCACCATTGGGAATCGAACCAGCGACTTTCTCCGTGCTGGGCTAATTATCTATTTGTAAACTGTTTTTACTTTTAGCTGGAAAATATAGCTACTGGTAAATACAATACGACTCCCTGTGTTCATGTACTACTCAAACCACAATATACTTATGATAATTTAAAATTGTTTAGTAATTATTTAAACCAATATAGAGCTATCTCTGTGCAGAATAATGTTTCTCCAGTACTCTCAACTGCAGCGATATGATCTTAAGTGTGGTTTACAGTAAGATTCTTCCAGCCAAAATTCCCAACGCATGATCAGAAATTATGATCTGGAAGACTATAGCATAAAACTCTGTGCTACAGTATTTACTGCAAATTTATCTTTATAATCAGTTTCAGGGAGTTTAAAGAACTGTATATAAGACTGGACTGTATATAAAAAGTCCTTATTTATGGAAAATACCAATAATAAACATTATCAGTCAGATTATCTTCACGGACTGTAATCATATTAAAATGATTTTTATATGATTGAGTTTACATTTGTCACCTACAAATGCCTAATGGTTATGATGCTGTATGCAAATATGAAAACGTTTAAAACGTACAGTACTGTATCTGTGTGATCCTAGTGTAAAGTTAGGATCTGTTTTTTTTGTTTTAGCATTATTTTTTCTTACTTGTAATGTTATAAAATAATCATCTCAAATAATGATTTATCAAAAGCTGTAAAACCAGCTGAAACCGTATGCAAGCATTTTAAATGAATCTGTCGTACACTGAAAATGCATGTATAACACAATCTCTCATGTTATATGTGGAAAAAGTACAGTGCTACTTTTTTTTACTTTTCAGCTGGCCATTGATGCCAAATCTCAGGCAGTTTTTTCTACATATATTCATTGACTGACAAATAATGTTACTGCTCTGACAGTCACAGAGTAAGGCAGCGGTCAGAGGCAAACGTTTTAGTATGCAGTGTAGGGTCTGTGTACCGGATTACTTGCTGTTACAGTGTTGAGAGTCTTTGGTGTGTTTTCTTGAGGTGGTTGGTTACAAGACCGCTTCCCATAATTCTCAGCTCCTGTTACAGTACACTGTTATGCAGCGATAGCCTGTTATGAAAAGTCAATATGTAAGTTCATGCATGCCAAGTTTTTGAGTAAAGTTATTCTTGTGTATCAATTAGGTTTGGGGAGGTTTATCCTCGTGTTTTTTGTGGGCTTTGTTCGGCCCTTCCCAGAATTCTCTTCAGGCCAGGAGACATTAGGAAAGGCTTCGCTGGTGTCCCATCATTTCGCTCCAAGTCTTCGCCTGTGAACGTCAAGCGGTGCAGCGAGATTGGAAACAGAGAAACAGTGTTCATAGGAAACAGTGAGAAAAATAGAAAATACAGTGTAATGAGCAATTAATTTTGATAATGCAGCTTTTAGTTTGATACTTATGCTGCAGAGAATTAGAATACAAATTACAACTCAATTAGAATGTGATGTGCACAAATTAGAATTTAATGCAATTAAAACTCCATGTGTGCAGAGAATTAGAATTGGATTATGATTCTATATGTGCAGAGAATTCTATGCAAATAGAAAGACAAAATTTCATCCCTTAGTCACTGATATTGATGATTGAATTTATTCCTACTAAACAAGTTGTTAGGAAGGCACTTATTTTAAAAACCTTTATGCATGTTTTATTAATTTATTTAATTTTTAAAACGGCAAGCCTGATAGTTTTAAATGTCATTTAAACTGTTTAAATAATTGAAGTACGTGTTATGGAAGTTAAACTTGATTTTTCCCAGAACAGTCCTCTGCTGTTCCCTAAAATGTAATGATCCTGGGTCATCCTAAACCTCAAAACACATTTAGAGTCTCACAGCACACAGAGACGGACTTCAACCTTAAGTAAAGTTGGAATCCCAGTGTCTTATGTTCATTTGTCTTAGTCTTGTGTTCAGCAGCTTTCTTAGACTCTAGTTTTATTATTTTAATACTTTAAACCATCAAAATGCTTTAGACAAATTGCAACAGTGGTTCTCTAAGGAGCAGGTTTTGCATTTTGTAAGCGTCACATCAGAGGTTATTTGTTCACAAGGTGTTTGTTTGCATTATGCAATAATATTTTTCAAATATTATTACTTGAATTCTACAATTTAAATGATGAAGAAAGAAGCTGAAAATAATTCCAAATGTGTCAAATTACAGTTGAAATGCTAGTTAAATACTTACAGAAACACAGAAACAGTGTGTCCACACACATTGCATAGACGCTGAAAAAGCTGTGTGCAATCAAGTAGGAACCAAATATTACTGTCTGTCAGGGAAAGACAAAACTGCCAGTCAAAATACCAGCTGAACAAGGAACAGGTCGTAAGTCAAAAAACTCAATTTTAGCATAAACATGAAGAGACATTTCTCACCAGGAGAGGCACGCAGTAGTAATTCAACACGGGAACTTCCTCCTGGATGATGGGTATCTTGCGTGTAAAGAGCAGGAAGGCTATGACACCTGCGGGACGTATTTGACCCACAGTTATCAGTCAATCCTCAGGACGCGTGCGAAGCTTAGTCTCTGCGCTACGCTCTTACGCCCTCTAGTGATCAGCGTAAGCATAACACTCGGACCAATACTGCTGTCCTTACGTCATATGAACGCCAATAAGTTAGTGTCTGCAGCCTAAAACTCTCAAAGACCTTCAAGCATAAAACACTCCTGTTTTACAACAAACAGCTGTAAATTTAAAAAATCATAACATGAATTACACAACACTTTACTTTACTTAGGGCTTTTTTTTGGCGAACCCACTGGCGCAATGTTGTAGTTGGCCTGGCAATTTCCTTATAATTATGTCTCCAAATTTCCCAGTATTTGCTAAGCAATTTCTAAAGTGTTCTGAGTGGATGTTGTGCAGTTTCTAGATAGTTTCTAAAGTGCTGGGGCAACTTGCTAAGGCATTACTGAGTAATTTCCAAGTTCTTTTAAGTAGATGCTATAGCCAAGGTAGTCCCTACATAGCCCCTAATACATAGTTGCTAAGGCGTTGCTAAGGTCTTTGCTAGGGTGTTAGAAAAGTAACATCACTAAATAAGCAATATGAAGTCCTATGTATGTTCGTAACACAAAATGTGTGCAGAAAGCTATGGACTGAAAATAAACAGTACAAATGAGCAAATCTTTTGCCATGCTTGACCAACAAACATCACTAACAGCCTCCTCAGAGGAGCAAAACACTCACCAACACTCCCTGCTATCAGTAGTTTTCCCAGGAAGAGCAGGAAGTCCGTCACTTTATCTAACACTGCCACCCTGCGGTGAAGCAGAGGAAAAGCAATTAAAACACAACCAATACACAAGATCTTGAGTCCAGTGTACTGAAATATACCCTCACCTCACTACATTCCTCATCAGTAAACAGAACGCCTCCTGTGCTGATGTGCAAAAGTTCTTTCCATAAACGGCAATCTAGTGTAAAGCAGTTATATATAGTTTCACTATGTGGTCATTGCAATACAGTGACATTAATAACACTGAATGTCTGGTGCATTGGTTTGTTTATTGAATGGGCAGGATGGGCATCTCTCACCATGATATAAGTATTCCTGTTCATGAAGCGTATAAACCTCTCCAGACACCAGAAGCAGCACTTCAGACAGCAGAGCAGAAAATGTGCAACCACATTGTGAGATCCTACACACACACACACACACACACACACACACACACACACACACACACACACACACACACACACACACACACACACACACACACACACACACACACACAC